>JAULBZ010004699.1:0-14392 GCA_032360805.1 Neoturris breviconis | reverse complement strand
AATAACGTTAGAACAACGTTCTGTGAACGTTGTTCTAACGTTATTTTGCTGACTTTGAACAGGTTTTTGCCGGCTGGCATAAAGCAATTTATAAACTAAATTACTTAAATAAATAATAGTTCAGTGTTTAAAATAAGAACAAATAATCACTGTGGAGAAGAGATTTTTGTGCATGATTCAGCGTTTTTTAGCTTGAAGCAATGCTCAAATATCCCACCTCCACAGTGATTATTTGCCCTTATTCTTAAAGTACCGATATTTTACAAAAAAAATATTTTTTTATTCTGTTTGCAAGTACATGCCAATCAGAGTTTTAGTGAAATAAATTAGTTGCACTCCCTCCCATTGTTTTACACTCCTCCTCGTGTTTTGCAATAATTGCTGTAATTGGTAATAACTGTCCTACATTATTAGAAAAATGTTTTTCAAATCGTTCCCAGTCTCCTGTAAATTCCTGTTCAAACAAGTCAACAATTTTTTTCCACCTTGATATTTTGCTTTGTTGTATAGCTTTTTGTTGTGGACCCCATTGTTTGACAGCTGGTATTTTATTCAAACCATGATACCACAGCTGAAGTACATCTTTTGCGTTTACTTTTCGACCATTTATTTTTCGGGGCAAGAGGTACAATGCATCTGTACTTTGTGAGATAGTTTTGTGGTGAGAAAAGTCAAATGTCATTGAACTAGCTGACGGTGTAGTCATTTTCTCTGAAGGAAAGCGATCCTTTATTATGTGTTGAAACTTGAAAATAATTTCATCTAACGACATTCTAGTATCGTCTTTATTGACGCATGCGCGTGTAAATGATTCCATCTCACTCTTAAAAACATTTTTATAAAGAAAAATAAGTTTCTCTATTCTGACAATCAATTGTTTTTGATTACATCTTTGTTGTATTGACCATGATTTGATTGGTGGAAAATCGGAACAACCTCGTTCCCAGAAAATAATCAGATCTTGAATCGACGCGGATTCAGGTACTAAATATACGTTAGAGTCTGGCCTTTTAGAATCTTCGTTTTCACTTTCTGAATTACTAGGCGAAGATTGATCTTCAAATACATATGTATTATCATCCTTTCTGATTTCTTGGCTTTGAACATCTGGATAATCATCTACCTCAACTTTCGGTTTAATTCTTCCAGGTGGTGAGGCTGTCTTTATCAGCGTTGGTGGTGATGGAGTTTTTCGAATTAAAGATGGTGGATCAGGTAACGTATCAATATTACCATCACGTGCTCTCTTTGGAAATGTACCACCAATTTCATCTGAATCACTGCTTCGTTTCAATGTTATTGCTTCGATGCTAGGTTCATTTTCTTGTGCAGTTGATACAGTCATGAGCTTACTAGTGATGTTCAATTCATCACCATATATAGTTTCGAACTTGCTAGTTATAGCTGCTACTGGCAACAAACATCCATGTACATCCGTATAGATTTCCTCAAATTTTCGCATATCACTATTGCATTGATATTTAAAAATATCAACTATTTTCTTCCATCTTGAGATTTTGCTTTGTTGTTTAAATTTTTGTGTCTTTGTCCACGATTTTATTGGTGGTATATCGCCCATACCGTGCTCCCATAATTGGATGACATCCTTCGCAGAGACTTTTCTTCCATTAATTTTTCTCGGCAGTATGAATATTTTTTCATTCGATTTAACACTTACTCTATCGGAATCGGCACCTTTCGAATGTAAAAACATATTAACACTCGAAGACACATCGGGACATAAGGATGCAACTTGGGTTGGAGACATCATCTTTCCATTGGTATCTGTGTATTGTGATATGAACCGGCCTATATCGGCATTACAGTGAACGCTGAATAAGTGATAAATACAAAACCATTGTTCGATTTCGTTTCGGTGCTGTAACTTTTCTTTCTGAGACCAACTTACAACAGGCGGTATATCATTCATACCTCTCTGCCATAACAAAACAATCTCCGCAATGTTTATGTCGTCCGGTAGAGTGCTGTACGATGGATTAGTTGGTGTTGTTACCATACTCAGTTCGGAACTTGTACGTATGCGTTCCGGTTTAGAGCCAGTAGAAACTGGTGAATCACTTGAATAAGGAGACTCGTGATCAGATCTTGACAATAGTTCATACGGAAACGTTTTAGTTCTGGGAGCATGTCCTTCGTTTTCATATTCAACGTAAGTATGTCGTCGCATAGGTTTATTAGCATACGATCCAACTTGTTCGTAATACCTTGGATCAATATTATCACGTGATGCAACCACCCTCCTGTCTACATCTTCACGGGAGTCATACTGCTCGTATGAACTTCGTCCCCAAGTTCTTCTTTCGTATGATAGTAGTGTTTGTTTCATACTTCGAACCTCTTCAACTAGCCAATCAACTTTGCGGGAAAGTTCATTAAACGCTGATTGGTCCATATATGGTCGTTCAACGTTCTCTACAAACAAAATGACAGTAAATATTCAGTTAACAAATAATGTAAGGCAGAGCTTGAAATAACTGCCGATCATCACTGTGGAGGAGAGATATTTCAGAGTACTGTATTTTTACCCCTAATGTAAGGGTCTCTGTCTCAAAAAAATACAAAAAACATTTACATTTACATAGAAGAATACTCTTTGTTACCTAAATATAAACTTCTACACAATTGCATTTAAGTTGAATTTGGTCAGTCAGATTTTCTTCCAAAGTTGTTGTACTTTTACAAAAAAATTCGATCAGGGATCTAGTTTGTACAGTTCGGATGGAAGATCTTTGTACAGCCAATATGCATATAAGCATTGTCTGAGAATTAACTTGATAAACGCGTTTCTGTTATTCTTACAACCCGTCATTTTTGACATGCAGAACAGTATTGTATTGACATTGCAGATATTGACATTGATATTGACAAAGTATTGACATTACAGACAATAGAAATAATAACAAAGTGTTTTACGAAGTTATTAATGCTTTAGATTCAGGTGGAAAGTTTTTAATAATATTTTTAGCCATATCAAAATATTCACGTGCCCGTTTTTGTTTTTATAAGAAACAGCTTTATAAGAAACAGAACTGAATTTAGGTAAAAAAAAAAAAAAAAAGAAGAAAAAAGACGGAACTTGCAAATGGTAACAAACAACCGCATATCTTTTTCGAGATTTTAACCTCAAAAACACCCATGTAGATCTCACGAATTTTACTTATTTGAACCAAATACATTCCTTTAGTTGTCACCAAAATAGCTCAGTTCTCGCTCAAATCCTAAGTTTCTTACAAAAAAAACGTGTAAAAACATCCAACTTAACCATATTAGTACTGTGTTTTATAGGGCTCTGTAACACTGGGGGGGAGGGAGGGGGGATCTATTGAAGCACTTGTAGTATTTTGGTGAAAGGAACAAAATGTTACCAATTTTTTTTTTGATGAAGCAGTTAACTTTGCATGGACATGTTTCATGATTTTTTTATTTTTTGCTCCGATTTTATGTTGAAAACACTGGGATATTAATTATTATTTTGATGTTTACATTTATCGCTGAGGAGGAGGGATTTTTGAGCATGATTTCAAGTTACAAAGCCTAATAATTTTCATACTATGCGGTGGAGATTCTTACTTATTCGTTCGAATACTATTTTATACAATCTTGATATTTCTTTTAGCAACGAAAATATCATGCCGAAATTCGTCTGTGAAACTCACCGTGAAGAAAAATGACACATGTTTCTGTGCAGACGAATGGCGTAAAAGTAAATTTAAACATAAGAATTAAAAGAAAAATGTTTCACTGATTTAAGGTAACCCTCAGGCTAGATAATATTAGACAAGACGGTAAACCGCACGCATAGATATAACCAGTCACTTCGTACAAATAAACTCAAACTGGCTAGTTACACAGTCTCAGACATATGCCTCAAAAATAGTAAAATATTATTTCGAAAATAACTCAGTATGAATAAAGAACACATTTAGATTCCCTGCTGGTCCACCACGTCGCGACGTCGTTTTTACGTTGTTCCGACGTCGTATGCTCACTTGGTTGTTTCATTTTTGGCTACATGAGTAGAAAAATAAAATACAACATGCATTCTCTTTCATCAATCATAGTTTACTTACACAAAACTTTATTCGCGCGCAAAAAAACGAGTGGGAACAGAACTATGTGTGATGTCGATTTCTATCAATGGAACTTTTCGCCTAGTATTAATCAACGTTTGTTTTCATCACAGTGGATAAAAACTGGTTCATAGTCTGCGATAAAGACGCTAAAACAACGTTGAAAACGATGTGAAATTCTCGTTAGTGAAGGGTAAAAAGGTATTCTTACCTTGCTGAGCTGAACGATCCACTACTCTTTCTTGATAGTTTTGAATAAAACCATGTCCCTTATAAGGTAACATTGTTTCTTCAGAGATATTTGGTGAGTACTGTTGTCTCATTTTTCATTACATCACAATATGCAGGATATCTCTAAAAAAATAAACGTAAAATTGAAAATAATATAGATTGTAAAATATTTTAAGCGGTGGGCGAACGAATATTTAACATTCTGGATGCAATATTGGCTACATTGGATGATATCTAACATTCGTTTTCCCGCTTCCTTATGTAGTGCAAACTAACGGACTGCTAGACTAATGGGTTTCTCATCAGTCTTTAAAAAACTCCAACAATAATAATGAATTGTCTTACATTCTACGAATTATCGATTTCAAAATTAATACTTTAACTAAATTTAAGAAAATTTATTAACGGTTAAAAATAGATAAAAGTTAATCCATGAATTTACTCGCAAATAATTGTAATATGTCACTAACAGAGAATAAGTATATACCAAAGTTTCGTCTACCGAAAACTCACCTTGTATAATATATTATTGAATTATACAGAAAATTAGGTACTTGGCATAAATATGAGAACGTCTCAAAAGAATTGACACTCTTCTACAGTGTGTCAAACAACTCAGTTTTAGTTTTTAAGTAAAAGCATTCAAGCAAAGCATCTGACCGAATGATTATTGTGTCTATAAAATATATGTGTGGGTACAATCGGTAAAAATATCTATTTTATCAGATTCTGAATTTTACTCTGAATGTTATTAAGTTTCTGCGATCTGGTAATTTTTCAACGTGGTTTTAGATAAAACTTCAAAATAATTAATTAAGGCAGAAAAAATATGCTGGCAAGTCAAAATTTACATCATTTGTATCAAAATATATCATCATTATGATATTCATCATTCTTCCCTGTAAAACCACATGAAACGTTCATAAAAAGTTGTTCTAACGTTATTTTGCTGACTTTAAACAGTTTTTTGCCGGCTTGGATACATGAAGAATTTATATTACGGAGATACAGAAAGCCTACCGAATACAGACCCATGCCCTTCCATATATTAACTGTGTATTACCATATATGGCAATATATAGCCCATATAAGGATGTAAAAGGGTCCGTGTTCAACAGTCACACTATGGAAACATAGTGTAAAGAAATAGATCGATGTACTTATCTGGAAAGTTTGATATTTACGTTAAATTAAACACTGTGGCGGAGGGATTTTTGAGCAATGCTTCAAAAGAGTTAATGCTCAAAAATCACTGGTGATTAAAGAAACAAATCGTCATTATTAAATCCATTTAAAATACCTGTAAAAAATGCTCTTCGTTTTCCTTACGTTCATTCAATAAACATGAAAGACTTATATCTAATTTTAATCCTTTATTTCATCTTCATAAAGTAGACGGTTTCTATGTGCTCATTAAAAAACGCGCGTATTTGGTTGTATTAACTTCTCTGTGTGTAGGAAACATTCACAATTAGCAAAATCTGTTTTTAAGAACATGCTAAGAACATTCCTGTCTGAGTTTATTATTTAATATTTCATTATCTATAAATGTTTTTGGATAACTTATTAATAATAATAATTCCAAGCTGAAATTTTAAAAACAGTAAAAAACATTGGAGTTGGCGTCATAAATAAGTCAGCGTTCTTGTAATGGAATGGTTTCTTTGTACCGAAGATTTGATTGGATGTTCGTACCGAGGAAACCAATCAATTACAAGCTCGTTGACTACAACACCTTTCTTTAGAGTTCCATTTCTGTTGAATTTGGTCAAATTTGATTTCTGCCAAGAGAGTTGAATTTTTATGAAATACACGTGGTTGTTGTTGTTTTGTTTTTTTGCTGCTTTTTATAAAAACTAAAAATTGTTCCCATTTTATCTTCAATTTGAGTCTCAAATGTCATATATTCCTAATCATTTTCTTGCCTAGAACAGTTAAATAAACTTTAAGCCTATCAATGTTTTTATAATTTTATAATAATCAAGCATTCTCGGATGATATTGATGCGAGGAGTTTGATGATGTAGAAATAGATTTATCATAGCTTTATAGATCAAGAAATAGTTTAAATTTTCACTTCCCATTTCTTTTAAAATAATGTTCAGCCTTGTTCTTAACTTTTGCCTAAATTTCAGCCTAATGTTTACTGATGACTTTAAACAAATTTTTTGCCCAATGGCTCCATGCGTGATCAGTTGAAATATAATTAATCAGGAAATTTCTCCTTTAAAAACATACATATGAGTACAGTCCCTGATCAAAAATTGACCAACAATTGCCTCGTTTTCATCATATGTGAAGAGGTTTAGAACCTGCCATTAAGTACATTTTATATCTGTTTTAATAAAGTCAAAGTGTTTATTTTGAAAGACAATTAAAAAGTCTTGGTAATTCCACACTGACTGAGGTATCAGAAATGTGGTTTCAGATAAGAGCAAATAATTACTGTGGGGGAGTGATTTTTGAGCATACCCTCCTCTACAGTGATTATTTGCTGCAGAAATGTATTATTCTATAATAGAAACCACGTTCTAAGTTACTTTAATGATGTCATAGATAACATCAACCGCTTAATGGCATTTTTGTCTTTCGAGAAAAAAGTCGGTCGTTTACTGACGATATTTCAATTTTATAATGGTCGTTTAATACTGTCATGTGAATATGTTTGTTAATTTCCTCTTTTTCAACAAATTTAGTGGTCGAAATGTGAGTAAATAACCACTGTATAGGAGGGATGTTTGAGCAAAGATTCATGTTTTGCAGCCTGAAGCTATGCTCAAAAATCTCTCCTCCACAGTGATTATTTGCTCTTATCTCGACCACTGAATTGGATAATTCAGTTCATCTTTGATGTTCTGAAAAAGGATAAAATGGAAAATACATGGATAGTAACACGGATAAAAATATATGATTCATACAAAGCAATTGCTCTGATTCATTGCCATGGTTCTATTTCATTTTCAATATTCAATAAGTATGTTAATAAAGCACGTTTCACAACAAACAATTATAAAAAAGGATGATGCACATGGTCATGGATATTGTCCATTAATAAATAAAATTAATATAGGTCATCAACTTGTTCCAAGTCCGCAGTAAATATGCTAGAATAACGTTTTCGACGTTGTTCTAGCGTCTTTACTGCTGATTTTAAACAAGTTTTTGTCCGCTGGGTAGAGAGAAAAAAACTTGTCCCAAGTCCGCAGTAAATATGCTAGAACAACGTTTTCGACGTTGTTCTAGCGTCTTTACTGCTGACTTTAAACAAGTTTTTGTCCGCTGGGTAGAGAGAAGAAAACTTGTTCCAAGTCCACAGTAAAGATGCTAGAATAACGTTTTCGACGTTGATCTAGCGTCTTTACTGCTGACTTTAAACAAGTTTTTTTTCGCTGGATAGAGAGAACGCTAAATATATGAACCACATCACTTGTCAATACGAATTACACCTATTTTATTTTAAAACTTCACAAACGCAGTTTTTCTTTATCCATTGGTGTTGTGGGTTGGCTAAATAATTAATTTTATTCAGACTTGACCCGTATTTTTTATGTGAGAGGACAAAATTTAGATCAATTGTCAACCTCGTTCCCATGGCTTCTTCTCTCTTGACGTTAAACGTCGAGAGAGAAGAAGCCCTGGGAACGAGGTTGATCAATTGTAGAATGTTGAGTTGTCGAGGTTACGTGGTATAGATTTATGGAATTTATATTTAGGACACGTATCAAAATTGTAAAGACGAGTTAAGATACGAGTGTATATACATAATCCCATTTTTTTGGGGTCAAATTTTAAAACCTATGTCAAATTGACAAGTGACACACTATCATACCTAGAAGATTCCAGAGACCAAAACTATCTGCAAGTGTGAAAAATTAATCTGAAAATTTTTTAATTTTCTGAAAATTAAAAATGTTTGACCAAAATAGATGACACGCAGTGAACATAGAAAACACATAATTTCTTACAACTTTAATCACTTGTATCTCCACTAGTACTCTGCAATAAACGGGGGAGAGGGACGCTTATTAATTTTTAGGAATTTCTCCAACACAATTTCTTTGGGAAATTTTCCAAAAGTGATTTTGTACCTTTAAGATAAAAAGGCCGGGAACGCACATACACTTTTCGATGGGGAAGAGGGGTGCAGGTGGAGGTTTCAAGTTTTGCGAAGAAATACAGGTGGATTTCCACTAAGAGAAAATCCAAAAGAAGACATTCCATTGGTAGAAATTGACGTCACACACGTCTTTCTTTTGGATTGGAAATTTTTCGCCTAGTGTAAATACGGTTTTTGCAGTCATTTATCCGATTCTGTCTCATTTCCACTTTTTTCCTTATTGAATTGATTTGCGGCGTATGCGTGGAAGTCATTTCAATCTCGTAAATAAAATACTTTTGATGATGCCAGAATAGATGTCATCGACAAATATACATGTATTGTTTTGCTATATGATCTGATGACATCGTGGTTACGTCAAAAAATTAGAGTAAATAATCATTATGAAGGATTCAATTTTGATAATAACTTCCGCTAACAAAGCGAAAATTTCCTCTTAATTCGAACGATGGATTGTGATGCAGAATTTATAGCACAAGATTTAAAAAATCTATGTATACTTTTTTCAATTTCTCTTTTTCTCCTTTAGCTAAAATCAGGAAAATATAATTCCAAACATTTTGTGAAGTATTACCAATCTTCGGCAAAGCAGCTTTTGTCGGCTAATCGCCCTCGCACATCGTAATATAGAGTAAATTTACGTTCTATTGAAGGTGCAGAAAAGCAACATCTTCCTGTAAATTCCACATGCTTTCATGTGAACTGAAAAATGTACTATTTACAGGTTTAACCCTATTCATGCCGGGGTATCTTGGGTAGCATATTTATGGTAAGAACAATGATGAATGCTTGAAACTTTGCCGAGTAATAGACAATCACAATTTTTTAAAAAACATCGAAAAAAAAATGATGACGTCATTATTATTTGAACCAAAAATGTTTTTGGGCATTTTGGACCAATTTAATTTTTTTTAATTATTTTGCTAAAAAATACAAAAATTACTAAAAATAAGCATTTTTTTTTCTTCTTTTTTTTTACCGTCCCCAATAATGGGCGTGGTTCGGGCGGTTAACGTCCATTTTCCAAATATTGTTTTTGGAATTCCAATCCCAAATAAAAACCCCGGCATGAACAGGGTTAATTAATAAATGGAGATATTTACAAACACGTTGTTTTTTTATAAACAGCTTTATAAGAAACAGTTCTGTATTTAGGCCAAAAAACTGAAATTTGCAGACGGTAAGAAACAACCATATATATTTTTAAGTTTTTAACCTCTAAAACAGATTTATGTCTCTTATTTGGCTCTTATTTGGACCAAAAAACAGCTTTTTAGTCGTCACAAAAGAAGAATACGTTAAACGAACTGTTCATTTTGTACATCTTGTTAACCTTTTATGATTGTTAGTAGTACGTACAGTTTTCACTTTGGTAATAAGAAACCCTAGTTCTCGCTCAAATCCTAAGTTTCTTGTAAAATTAACGTGAAGATAAGTAGTCAGAAGGTTTACTAACAGAGGTACAAAAGCACTATACAAAATTAAAGACCCCCCCATCAATATTTATATAACAACTTTTTAATTCGGCGTTGATGAGTTTACCCTACCAAAATTCGAGTCACAAGGAAGAAAAACAACCTTGTTCCCAGGACTATTCTTACCTTTTGAAAAGAAAGAAACCCCAGGAACAAGGATGGTAGAAAAATGTAAATAGCGCTTGAAGGGAGAATTAAGAAAGTCTCCGTAAATCTTTGTTGTCATTTGGTGATCCTCCATCTTGAATTCTCTTCTCCGTGCTACTTTGTCTCGCTCATTTCGATTATGCCTCGCTCCCCCTCATTCATATTTCTCTGTATGCATTATAAAATGTGAAACAAATCTGATAAGAGGTCATTTTAGAAAAAAACAATTTTCGGATTATCATTTGAAGATGACTTGCTCAAAACAATACAGAATGTCTTTATTCACCATGGAAACGCTTGGATTACGTTTAGAAATGACCCAAATAGACAAAAAATATTGTTCAAAGCCTGCAGTAAAGGCGCTAGAACCACGCTGCTCAATACTTGTTAGATGATTACAAAAACAGCGCAAACTCATCTGGACCTCTCTGTACGTGGGAGTGAGAGAAATTTCCATATTTTTCATTCCGGATAGTTTGCTTGGATTGAAAATATTGAAACTATCCTAAACCTTATTCTTCATTTAGTTCCGTTACAAAGTCCTTTAAAAACTCGAATATTTATTTTATATACATGTCTGGTATGTATGGATGCAAAATAAACATAATAATAAACATTAATACTACTCAAAAAGTATCCCACATCAATCAAAACATCAAAACACCACCCAGTAAGCAAAAAGTCCACAGTAAAGACGCTAGAACAACGTCATTCGACGTTGTTCTGACGTCTCTACTGTGGACTTTAAACAATTTTTTTGCCCACTAGGCAAAACATGCACTTCTTCGTGGAAGCATTTTGTATAACAACATTTCATTACAGCTTCTTGGAACTATTAATTTTTCATGGAGGAATACATCATACAAACAACCACACAAAGGGGAGCATCACAAAAAATAAAATTTACAAATCTTCGTCCCGAAGAAACCAATCCGTTCCCAGCCGGCAAAAACCTGTTCAAAGTCAGAAAAATAACGTAAGAATAACCTTCTCTTTTAACGTTGTTCTAACGTTATTTTGCTGACTTTGAACAGGTTTTTGCCGGGTGGGTTGCAAAGCTCATTGACGCACTTCAATTTTACTGACATTCGTCAAATTTAGTTTACGAAACTCCCTTTTATTTACCTGGGTTACATCTATACAGTCCTGTTGCTACGTATGCACTTAATCATGCATAACGTATAAAAGACAGCTGAAACATGCTTACCAGTATTTTCTCCAAAACATGCTAACCACTATCTTTACTAACTAGACTAACTTGCAAAACTCAATGTCAAAATCATCTTATTCATTTCATTGATCTTAAATAAAAAGATAGACATTCCTGCGTAGAATGCCTTTCAAAGATTATCTTAAAAACTAAAACCAACGTTTCTTATGTTAATGTAGGTGGGCGAATATTGGTTACGAGGTTATTTTAAGAATTGATAGATATTAGGTTATTTAAAGATATACTTTTAGTATTAGAAGGATTTAAACTTGATATACAAAAATATTTATCTTACTATTTATAGAAAAGAACACACAAAAGAAATATTTTTAATAAATAAAAACATTAAAATCAATACTGATATAATTGTTAGACATTAAAACTGACATAGAGTTGGATTACGGTACCCATAGTAAGGAAAAGCAAGTATTGCTTAATCGTAAACATTGATAATTTAAATTAGCAATGAAAATTAGTGAGGACGGTATATAACGTTGCTATATCGCAGCATGTAGTCCTTGATCAACGATTATATATTTATTCTATTGTTGTAAATTTGAGTTCAAACTCTGATAGTACGTTCCTATAACACTACAATTTTAGTATTATTTCTGGTAAGTCCGAATTTAAGCTTTCTGTAGGTTTGTATAAAAATATATACCGGATTACATATGTCCTTGATGTGTCATCGAATTCAAGAATTCTTGTGAACGAGATCACGTGACCTGAGACATTTTCACTGCCAATGTATATAATGGATTACTGTAGGGATCTAACAAATGGCCTATTTTTATGATTGATGACTTGGTTGGCGACAAATGACCTGGTGAAGTAGCCTTTTTTATGACCGATGACTTAATGAAGAAATCGTTTCAACTTGGTGAAGTAATCTTTTTTATGATTAATGACTTTCGTGAATGAAATCAAGTTCAAGACAGATTGGTGAAGTAATCTTTATAAATGCTTCATGACTTGGGTGTAATAGTCCTTTATTATGATTGATGATCTGGTGAAGAAATCTTTTTTATGATTGATGATCTGGTGAAGAAATCTTTTTTATGATTGATGACTTGGTGAAGTAGCATTTTTTATGATTGATGAATTGGTGAAGTAGCCTTTTTTTATTATTGATTACTTGGTGCAATAGTCCCTTTTTATAATCGAGGACTTGGTGCAATAGTCCCTTTTTATGATTGGACCACTTGGCGAAGAAATCTTTTTTATTGACTGATGACTTGGTGAAGTAATCTTTATTAATGATTGATGACCCGATAAAGTAATGTTCTTTAATTCGATTGATGACTTGGTGCAATAGTCCTTTATTATTATGATTCATGATCTGGTGAAGAATTGATGACTTATTGAAAAAATATTTTTTTATTATTGGTGATTGATCCCTTTTAAACTTTTTTAATAACTTCTGAAATAATTGCTAATACGGCTAGACATTTTGGGACTTTTCCTATAATTTATCTAGGACCATTTTGGAAAAAATTAATTTTGGCAACTAGGGGTAATTTTCTCTTAGCAACCAAATTCTTATTTTTGCTTGAAAAACGTTTTGACAAATTTTAGTGACCAAACATTTTTCATTTAAAAAAGTATTTTTGCACCACCTGTTTTGCCTTAATGACGTCATCATAAGTAATGACGTCACCAAGAAAATAATTATGCTAAAGTGTTTATTATGTGTTGACGACCTAACTAGAAAGTTTCAACACTACAGCAAGATTCTATCAAAGGTTATGGCGGGGTGGGGGAGGGGGGGGGGGGGGGGTGCTTTGAACCCCGCCCCCACCTCCCCGATCATAATGTTTTCCATGTCCTCTCATGCCGAAATGTAAACAATTATGCCGCCAAATTGTTTTCAGTAAGGATCGTGGATTTACATCTCACAACTGTTCATTGTCTCATATGATGTTTTTCTCTGTAACACTTAAACTTCTTGCTTTGTTTGGAACTTTGTTTATCACTTTTCATTATCTGTCGTTTAGCTGTCCTAAAAGCATTATCAGGAACAATAAAAGTTTCATAGTCCTTGCATTTCAAGTGTCTAAATAAGACAAATATAAGTTTTTTGCACTTGTTTCTTGTACAATCTAACGTAGCTACTTTTTTCTTGTTTGCATTATTTTTTTGGGATGTTGCTTATTATTATAGTTACCTATCTAGATCAGCAATCATAAATCTTAAAGGTATTTTCATCTGCTTTTCTTTGTTTAACATAAAATCTTTCTATGATTTAATTCCATTGGAAGATGTTCTTCTATTTTTGTGAATTATATACTAGACAAACAGTGAAATTCACACATTTGCCGACTTCTGTGTTTTTAGAAATACTAGTTTCTGGAAAGAAACGGATATCGTCATCGTTTGCATTATAGAATCTATTCATCACATCGCTTCGATGTTTTTAATCTTTTGTTATTGTTTTTTTTCTCTCTATCGTTTCTTTGCAAAAAATAAAATCAAGACACGGAAGATGACGTTAGTAATTTAAGGAACAGGTTCAACCGTGCCCTCTTCATTTTGCATAATGAATAAATATCTGGTCTGTTCTTTTAATTTATCGGTGCAGAGTGCACCAATCAAAATGAACTTTTTGGATGGTTGACAATGATTAGTAGACGGTGGAATTAATTATGCTGAAGTCGATTTATTCTACCGCTAATAATATTGACAGAATGGACAATGCTTGATGTACAATGTTTGCCGATAATTGAGATAATATTGAGGAGAAATAAAAGCGGAAAAAGGGAACATTAAAATAACTAGCACAAAAACAAACATGTGGAAATACTGAATAATTCCAAAAACCAGATCGAATTTCCATCGTACTAAAAATTAATAGACCTCACCAGTTACGAAAAAGATTTACTTATAATGTAATCAGTATTATAGCCAGGATTGTAGTTCTATATTTTGTAGTCACCAATATGATGGATAATTTCTTTGGGAATGCACATGCAATTGACTCGATTTTTGGTCTCTTTGGGAACAACGGTAGCAAAAAAGAAATATATTATATATATATATATATATGTCTATACCGTAATGCTTCGATTAAACGCCGGGGGCGTTTATTAAATATTTTCATTTGCAGAGGGGGCGTTTAATCGAGG
>JAULBZ010004698.1:0-14393 GCA_032360805.1 Neoturris breviconis | reverse complement strand
TAACATTCATAGATAACAGGAAGTGGGTCAAATAAGCAATTATTTTATCAAAAACTAGCTACAACTTCATGTAATCACGCAGAAAATCGATTAAGTTTGGCCAAACAATATGGCTGCCACACAGTTATCATAAAAAAAGACATTACAAGCTTTCATGTTATTCATTTGGAATTTTGACCAAAATAGGGTGATTATGTGACTTTAAGCTATTCCCGAATCCTCGCGAAAAAATCAGACCGTGACATCCTTTTTATTTTTACAATGGATGCACTTTTGAATAATTTTAGTTACATAGTATAAATTATATCGTGCTGAAAGAATCGTGTCTTTTGGAAAGGGAGAGCTGGGAAGAATTAGGGTCCTAGGAACGATGTTGCTTCTTCGTAAATAGATTGGGTTATTAGTGTACTAATGTGGAGATTACACTTATTACACAGACAATTCTGCGCCATTAGAAAAGAAGACATTCCATTGGTAGAAAGTGGCGCCATGTATGATGAGATAGATAACTTAACTTAATGGCCTATATTCACATAGATTTCTCATCTTGTTAAAGACAGATTTCCACTAGGTGACTTTGTTCACACGAATTCTAAATGAAGCCATTACATTTATTTAAAGTGACGTGACGTCACCCTATTCCTACTGGGGGGGGTGGTTTCAACCCCTTCTATACTTTCTTACATAACTTTTGAATGAATGGCTTATACGACTAGAAATTTTAGAACTTTTCCTATAATTTATTTAGGATCATTTTGAAAAATAAAATTGGTAACTAGGGATAAATTTCCCTTAGTAACCAAATTTCTGACAGGTGGTAAAAAAAAAAAGTCCCAAAAATAAATTTTTTGTCTCTTATTTTTACTTGAAAAACGTTCTGACTAATTATGGTGATTAAAACATTTTCACCTTTAAATTATTTTTTAAACCACCTGTTTTGACTTGATAACGTCATCCTAATTAATGACGTCATCAAAAAAATAATTGTGCCAAAATGTTAATTATGTGTTGACCTAACAAGTTTAAACACTACCGCATGGTCATTTTAAAAGGAGTTAAGGAAATACATCATGTGTAGAATTAAATTAACGTACAATTGGTTTTTGTTACTCTCAATTCTTGACGTTTTTAAATGCGTCATTTTTGTGGTTAATGAGAGATGATGAGAAACAAGATAGTTTCAGTTCCGCAGAACAACACATCAATTACGGTTAGGCGGAAAATATCGCGCGCATGCCAAAAGAAGACTTCTATTGGTCAAATTGACATGACAAAAAGTGCTTGTATGTCGACTTTCCGTATTAATAGAAACTATCGGCGCTAGGTAGGATGCAGGGCATCTCGTTAATGAAAGCAAAACAAATACACAGAATCAACTTTCATTATTCCTCCCCACAACCTATCCTCGACATTTATTTTAAAATTACAGAAGAGTACTTAACCACGTGTCACATAAGAGTACAGAACAATGAGGATCAGTTGGAACAAAGTCCACCCCCAATGGACACTCCACGTCTAATCAACGTCGATAAGACGTCGTCGTTTTGATGTCTAGACGTCAAAACGATGTCAAAACGACGTTAAGTAGATGTCGAGTGTCTGTTGGATCACTACTAATATGTGTTTATATTTTATCATAGGTTGGTTTGGGAATATCGACTTTGCTATTGTACGTTCCAACTCATTTGGCAGCTACCCATCAATTTGGTTCACTGTCATTACTCTCAATTGCTATATGGTTAAATTATGAGTTAAAATCAGCGAAAGTACCGAAATAAACATTAGTTGGTTATCCCTCTTCATATCACCATTAGCTAATCATAAGCAACTTGGTTTCCAGGACCTTGTTTCGTGATCAGGATTTAGTTTCAAAAAGTTACTAAGAACGACTTTCAATGAATACTGATGGCATCTAATCATGATTTATTTAGTTATAGAACTAGTGTCCCTCTTCTGTATTTTTTCGAGTTTAGTTAGAGATCGAGACAAGAATTTGTTAATCGAGACCCTTCTTGGGTTAAGTTTAAATCACAATACATGTTAGGTTCAAACTTGTTCCTGGTGATTTCTTTTCAGATTAAGTTCCAACATATAGTTCGTGTTGTTTTCAACTTCGTATAATTATTTAGAAGCTCTGGTATCGAAAAAAATGTGTAGAATTGTGATCTGTGTGTTTTTTCGCCCATTTTATTTTGCTGTTTGACTTAGTTACCTTGATATCTAACTGTTTTGTTCGTTTTCTCACCTACCTTGGCCCTAGAAAATATTGTGAAGGGAACAAATTCTAATTGCAAGAGTAGAGGTGAATTAACCCTATTTGATAAGTCAGAAACGATAAAACTAGCGACTCAAATGAAACTTTCACAATGGAGCTTTCACCAATGGTTTATCATCATGAAAGAAATCTGCTGACATCATTAGTTTTGATGAAAAATGTAATGACGTTATATAATAACATCATAGCTTCGTAAGATTTTTTGATTAGTTTTGCGTCCCATACTGGCTGATGACGTCATTTTCATAAATAATTTTGGCACCGTTACTCCAAAAACTGAATGAAAAATATTTTCTCAATCAAAAGTTATGGCTCCCTATTTTCAGAAATTTTGTTGACGTCAGTATAAAAATCATGTGTTTATTGTTAAAATGTTGGTAGAAATAGAAAGTATTTGTGCCAGAGAATATTTGTTAGGAGTTTTATAGTTTTAAAGTTTAATAGCTTCTGAGAAAAATACAGGGCTTTTATGCCCCATTCTCCAGTCTTGATAAGGGCATGCGAAAAGCACAGTCCTAGTAGGGTCAAAAGGATGATCTAGCTACACATGTAGTAGATGTCATATTTCTGTGACTCTGGAGTGATTTAACCTGATCTTGCCTTTACGAAGCAAGAATGACAGCAAAGAGAGTGGGTACTATAATCGTATACCTCACTATAAGTAGTTAAATGCAATCGTTTTCCATATAATAACATGTCAATTATAAAACAACTAATTTCTTTATTTATGACCCATTACAAATTCGTTTTTAAATCCAGCGTTTATTTTTAATATGTTTACGAACATGCGAATAGTGTTTGCTTTAACCCTTTGCCCTTTTCATCATTTGCGCCCTTCATCAAGGATCATTTTTGGGTGACTACGGATAGTTTTCCCTTAGTAACCTTATTGCTGACAGGTGGTAAAAGAAAATCTTGAAAAACTTTCTGACAAATTATATTGGTGACCAATTTTGCACCGCCTGTTTGGTCTTGATTACGTAATAAAAAGTAATTATTTCAAAGTGTTATTTTTGTGTTGAACTAATTTTCTGGAAAGTTTCAGCACAATAATATCAATTCAGAGTCCAAGCCCCTTGACACTATATGCCAGTGGGCACGTAACGTCGCGATATTTTATCATCAACGACGCTGTATGCTTGTGGCGTCAATGGCCCAGAATAGCGTTCATGTTCACAGATACAGTGCAATATAAATAATAGACCTATTCACAAATACATGAAAACGAGGTGTTGGGCCTCTTAAGATTGATGCGATGCAATAACTTCCTTTTGGTGCACTAAATTAATTTTAATTACAATTTTATTTTTTAATTTTAAGGAACGGAAAAGAAAAGGTAGAGTTATATCCCCATCAATGACTACTTCAATTAGTATACAGTGCCTGAAAACCAGGACTCATATTTTGATAATATCCGTTTCTTATCAACTGTCTGGTATATTTTTCGAAATCTCCTTGACAAAAAAAATAATAAGGTAGATTATAAATTAATGTCGACAAAGTTGTCCGTGATTGTCATTAATCATTTCTGACTTACAATAGTACAATGGCGCGTTTCTTCTGTCGGTATTTGACGCGCTTAATTACAAGTAGTAAATTGAGTTTTGTGATTATAGATGTCAAGATATTTCGTATATGAATTAGTTTAGTCGTCGCGTTCCTTACGAACATAAAAACAATGGTCATAGCATGTGGATTTCGTCTTTGTGGTAAGGATCAACCTCGTTCCCAGAGCTTCTGTGTAGAATACTTTATAATTGCAAATTGACTTCGTATTTTTCGATATAGATCTCAGCTCTCCTCTTCTCATTGATTTCTATGTCAAGAGGGAAGGCGCTGTGACCAAGCTATGGTTTTCTTTATCTAATGGCCATCAAATACCAGATGGTCACTCGCAATACTGAGTGGTGTTAAAGAAAGTTTTATTATTGGTAAAAAGAGTATAAAATTAACTGGAAATATCGCTACAATTAATTCGTGCCATTAAGTTTTTCATCAATTCGAAATTTTGAAGCAAAGATACAACACCTTCGAAATGCGAAACAGCGGTAACCTCGTTCCCAGGGCTTCTTTTCGGGAAAGAAGCCCTAGAAACGAGGCTGGAACAGCGGCGAAAATTCTTCCGTATTTCCAAAAGGCAAGAACCCCCGAGAATGAGGTTGGAAAAAATATACATATTTTGACCAAAAAATGTAGTAAAATCGCCGAAACTTAGATCTGGAACCTTCTTAACCATAGATCTTAGCTCAGAACGATAAATGTTTGTTATCATTTTAGTCAGTTGATCGTGCCACAGCTATGATAGTAAGGTACACTTTCAGACGGGTCGGATTTGGTATAATTACAGCGTATGAACGGAACGCTATTTGCACGTGCGTAATTATTATATCTATTATTATTATAGATTATTATCTAACAGCTTTCAAATAAATTCCAAATGAGATTAAAATCAGCCACAATGGCCACATTAAATTGATAGCTCTTATTCAATTTGATGGGAATTGTAGAACATGAATACCACATGATGAGCATTACTGTATTTTAATATATCGCTATTTTTAGCTTTCAATGATGGCAAAATCGATGGCATAAACTACTGTAGCCAAGGATTCCCGTCTCTTTGCTTCCGTCATTCATTTTCTTTCTTTACGTTATAATTCGTCGTTTGAGATTTTAGGTCTGGAAAGGGACTAAAGAATATTTTTTGACGAGCCCGTGCGTATCCACGAAACTTTCGGTTGAATAAATTCGTGATTTGCCCTAAATCCGTTCTGACTTAAAACAATCCCCACAGGTGATATCCGTCCGGCAGTTTATATTCAGGCTTTATTTCGAATGTTTCTTGAATGTTTCCATCGCCGAAAAAAATGTCTTTTCGCGATACCGACCACTTAATTGTAGGTGAAAACAAACCAAAATAGTGGAAATCGTGTAATTCGAATTACCAAAAACTACAACGAATTTTTACCAACTCTCGACACCACAAATAAAACAAATGCGGAAAACGACCTTGGGAATACCCGAGAGACTTATCGATTGAACTTCTTGCAAACTCGATAAATTCCGCTAGTGTCCAGGCTCTTATTGGAACGAATTCAAATTCGCAACTTCGATATACACATCTTTGTATAACCATAGCAGGGGAGAGAAATATAACTGCCGGACATCACCTGAGGCTGACCACTATACTCGAAAAAAACCCTCCACAGGTGATGTCCAGCAGTTATATTCAGGCTTGTACCAACATAATCTGTCTCTAAAAATACGGAAATATTCTGTGAAAGTAAATGCTCTACATAAAAATTCTTTGCTAAAGCAATATCAGCAACTTCATTCCCATGGCTTTCTGCATGAAAAACACATAAAACTGAGTTGCTATAAAAATCTAAACAAATAAATGCTAATACAATAACGATGGATATAATTTGAACACATAAAAAGTGAAGAAAACTCGACTGCCTCTAAGTGAGGCCAAGAACCTATTCGTATCTATACTAGGGGAAGGAAGGAAGCAGGAATGTAGAACACTAAAATAACCTGTCTCCAAAAATGCTGAAATATTCTGTGCCATCTATACATAAAAATTCTTTAATAAAGTAAATTAAATAAATTGATTCTCATGGCTTTCTAATCACACCAATCAGTGGGGAGATGTCTGATTGGGAATTAGCAAGAAAAAGCACTGAGAACGAAGTTATTATAAAAATCTAAACACATAAATTCTCATAGATATAATATAACATGGAAACACATTTACAAAAATTAACGGAAAAACTTGACTGATTTTAACTGAGACATAAAAATGACAAATGTCTCGTCTGATCGTGCGATGGCTCAAGCTGATAAAAATATAAGTAAAACCAATAGACAACGCTTTCCCAATACGATTTGACAGATTTAAGGATGATTTTGTCAAAATACTACCGACCCTACTCAATTAAAAATATCGCTCGATAAAAGTAGCGTGTATGACAAATATCACCTACCAAGCCTGAATATAACTGCCGGACACACCTGTGGTGAAGTGTTTTTTTAAAAAACTATACTCATAAACACTCCTCCACAGGTAATGTACGGCAGTTATATTCAGGCTTGAATAAAAATCAGCCTTTAGAATAAATAAATAATAGATGCAGAATGGGAAGCTAGTGGAACATGTGTTCTAGTACAAATCGTGTTCTTTTGTACATTTTATAATTTACCACAAAACAAAAAATCATGTGGGAATTATTCCGGACTTGCAAACTAAAAACAGGTTCGCGTGATGAGGTTTGTTATTCATCTTACACGAGAGAATAGTCGAATGCGCTGTACATATAAAAAGTTATAAAATATAAAAACAATCAAATGCGCGTGTTGTATAAACAGAGAAAATACAAAAGAAAAACAATCATTCGCCATCATTCGTAATGATCGAGAACTTATATTTACTCGATGATTCATAAAATACTTTCGAGAATGTTATAGAATTGCCAAGCAACAGCTATGCCAACTCAACGGTAATATTCGCGCACGTAATCGCTAAACCCAATACCATCTTTCCAATGCTAAAGTATGACGTTGTCGTGTGAACTTAATGCTCTCGTTCATAACGGCGCAACTTCGTCCAGTAATTTTTTACTGGTATCATAAGGATTGCTGTGATTCATGTGTAGAGCAGGACCATAACCATTTCCATATCCACCCTGACCATTATTGTATTGATCGCGACCTAATCTTTCTTCTTTTAACTTTCTGATAAGTTTACCATACACTGGCATACTTTTCTTACGAATGAATTCCAAGTACTCGCATTCACGCAACGTGAGAGCCTGGTAAACTTTTTTAGCCTGACTTCCTTGTGATAAAAAGCACGTGATGGTAATCAAATGATCAACCAATTGCATGATAAATCCAATAATGCTCACGATCATTCCAAAAATAAACAAAAACCATAGTACGATGAGAACATACTGATAGAGAACATTCTGAGAGATTTCACAAACAAATCGATGGTTATTATACAAGGTATGTTTGATATCTTTTCCAAGTTCCAAAACCTCACAGAAACCAAACGTTGGCAATAAGACTTCACCAGGCTTCACCAATGTCCTAGAAGCAGTATAATCGTATGATTCCTGGTTAGTCAACTTACTCCATTTTATCCAGCGGCTACCAAATTTTCTGAAATCTCCATTCAACAAACCATCAGTTGCAACAAAAGCAAGCACATTAACAAGAAGGTAACATAATTTGACAAACATATTTGCAACTAGTCGCACCCTCATTCGAAGTGGAGGATTGATTTGATAGTTGAAGTAATTCTTCACGATTGCATCAATATCAGGTTCCACTGTTTTAATGCTTGTTTTCAAACTGATCATGTCAGTGTTGATAAATCGGAATAAGATATATGGCATATAGTAAAGGAAACCGATCATAGCAATATAAAATGGAAACCATTGGTATTGAAGATAGAATGTTTTGGTCAAGGCCATACAATCTTTGTTCGCACCAACTTCACACAGTGTACCATCAGCAAACAAACCATTCTTTTTGAGGTCTTTAGGTATTCCATAATATTCGATTGTATCGGTTAAGGTATGAACCAATGGCAGATCTCTGAATATATAAAATCCTAAGAAAAAAATAAAATATTTTTAAACTGATACAAATGAATTCCTGTGGAGTAGTGAAGATATTTAAGGTTTCTAGTAGCAAGCTATGCTCTAAAGTCACTTCTCTAGTGTCCTTAAGTCACTTCTCTAGTGTCCTTATATTTCTAGCACTGGTACTTTTGATAGTTCTACATACAGTTGCTTATTCTGCTTTTTTAACGCATTTATGAACGGCGTTGGAGAAATCCACCGTGTACCGTGTAACCAAATAGAAACTTAGAAACTCAAATCATGCCTCAAATCATTTTTTTTTTAGGTCTGTAAAATATTAATTTCAATTTTTTTCAAAAATACCTGAAAAATCTGTAAAATATTATCTCAGACAAACGGTGGCACGGTGGATTTCCCCAATGCCTTTATGAACAGCGTGGAAGAATGAACTGCCATTAGAGTATAATTCAAAATCAAATCGATGGGCGAGAGCTACAACTATTTGCCGCTTTAAATTTGTAAACAACCCGAAATGCGCGGGCAAAAATGAGTTTTGCCGCCATTTTTTAATGAAATCTCGACAGGTGTTAGACCGGTGAGATCAGATACGCATTGAATGTATATGTAGTTGAACCACGCTAGATAACAATAGCTTGAATCGACTTTCACAAGAGTTCTTTAATAATAGAACAATGGTTCTTTGTTCCATTAATCATAGTGAAAACAAAAGGTATTGCGAAAATGATCATACAATATATTATATTGGAAACTGCATGGTTTTGGTTTGAGAATCGGTCAAAAAAATTATTTTAAACTTTTCAAACTTTATACAGTATTTTAAAAAGTTGGAATAAATTTGAAATATAATCATCTGGCATAAGTAGCGAGATAAGTGCCAGGCACATATAGCCATGTTATTTTATGCTGATTTTTTAAGAATAGAAAACGTTTTTCATGTATTCCATTGTTTTTAAGATTGCAAGATTCGAATGTTTATTTTGTTTAAGCGGCCCATTCGAATCTAGCCAAAGATGGCTAACTTTTAGAAAATAAAAATAATTCCTTCGTCCCTTATTTTAATCCATTTGGATGTGGAATAAAAATATAATTCTTCAACGCGTTTACAAGAATAAGAAAGATATGGATCAGATCTGTGGTCGAACAGGCAAACAAAATAACGAAACATTTTGATTTTAACAAAGGCAGAAAAGAAAGCAGACATTGATAAAATATACCTTGAATCCAACACGCCTGATGTACATAACCTTTATCTATCCCTGCTGTTCCTGGAATAATACAAGTAATCGTATCTTTAAACCAATTTAAGCCAGTTATAAATGCTGCAACCATAGCCATTTTAACCATAAAAATACGGTTGAACTGATCAGTGAAGTTGTCATGTCTTGCTTTTAACTTTATAGTCAGAAGACCTTTTAAATTACTAGTTATCATTGACATCCTGAATGTTGTGTCTGTAATTCAATGTTCGTATGAATTTGTCGTTTATGCCACACACTTGTTTCTTCTCTTTTATAAATTACGATTTTACAATGTGTGCTTGTTGTTACTATTTCTTTATAATATATTTTGGTAACTAAACAAGAATTTAGAATGAATTTACAGTTCTTTTTCTTATTTATTAATAAAAAATATAACTTGTAATAGTAAACGTGTGCGTAGTCAAGTGTTCATTTTCTCACATCTGAATAAGAAGCTGAAGTTTGCGCACCTGTTTGCCCATGTGATGAAGATCGATTCGAACAAACGATTGAAAGGCTCTCCCCCACAGAGTTAATAAAAAACATACGGAAAGGACATGTTATGTGAACATAGTTTGCGACAAGCTCGTTCCCAGTTTACTATGGCTAGGCTTATAAAACACATATTCGTTAGGTATGAGCAAAGAGGTTTATGAGTCTCACAGAGCAAAAACATATTTTAAAAAAATCAACGTGTGATTTTTCTACTTTAATATTTGTTAACGCATGCAATATAAAAATTATATTCTTGAAAGTTTATAAACTACCCTGGTGTAGATAATCTACATTCAATACACCACAATCTACAAACAAAATATAAGCAAAAATAGTTATTAGTGCAATATAAAAATAATTTGATATTTAATTTTCCAAGTAATAACAACATAAAATCATAATGTCTATCATATTGACTAATCTTTTTTTTAACAACCTCTTCTGCCGAATGTCGTCGATTACAATCATTTTACAATGATGATGTTATATTCTAATGACATTCCTCTATATCAATAACAATAAAGGAATACCTATTACGTTCTAATACAAGCCACTGTTCTTAATCTTTTCATAAAGAGAATAAAAATTAAAGACCTTCCTGATTGGTTGGATTTGAAACCAGCTGACATAAATAATGTCCTTCAGTTAATTATACAACACGGACCATGGCGTGTAAGATAATAAGCTCTACGGTCCATATAATCTCCTTTAAGTCCGTTTTAAAAAACAAACTGACTCTTCTTGATTAAAACTACAAACGTATCAAAAAGACATTGTCTTTGCGTAAACTACATGAGAACCGATCCTTGTCTCCACAGGGACACGCAAAGCTCTGAAGGTCCCGTTGCGCCGTGTCTTCAGAGCTTCAGCGTACCGGCTGCCGTAACTTCTGAATATCATGTAATACGTAAACAACGTAAACAAACTCATTCCTGGCTCTGTGCAACCTCGTACCCAGAGGTATCTTCTCTCTTTACGACAAGAAATGAAACAAATGCACGTAAGATCCAGTTTTCGAGAGTAAACGTTTTTAATCCGGTTGTTCCTAATCCACTTTCTGACTTTTTTAATTCATTTTAATTCGTCTCTCTCCTTTTGTATCTACCTACCTGCCTTATCCCTAGTAGAAAAGAAAAAACAAAGCGAGGATAGAGATACCTTGAACTGTATCCTTAGATGATGTAGTAATTTGGTCTTAAATATATCTACTGTGACGTAGCCTGAGTTCCAGTCCCTAACTATTTGTCGTAGTTAGGGACTGGAACTCAGGCTACTGTGACGCGGATATTAGTATAATAAAGAAGATCTAATAAATTTTGTTCATGTTACCTTTTTTTGAACTTTTTTTTTATTATTTTTATTTTTTGTCGTGTCTTGCGCCTTGAATGTTGATTGCTTTCTGACTATATTCTTAACAAAGAACAGTTTCATGACCCGACGAACAATTACAGTGCAATTAATTCATAACAAAAGATTTAGTAATATCATTCGATCGTCATTGTCTTGCTATTATTTTAATTAATAATTGCTGTCAATCGTACAACTTAAATTCGTACATCAAATTCGTACCCAATCTACATGACTATGCAATTTCATTTAATAACTACACGGCACTGGGCACGATCGTTATTTTTACACGACGATTAATTATCTCATTATGTACATGGAATTTAGAAATATGGTAATCGTAAATATTAACCAAAACGGCAATAAAAATATTGCAATACCACAATGACGAAGTGCTATTACGTGTTGTTATTAGTCTACTCATGGTCTACTATAGTTATTAGACTATTATAGATATTAGACTTATTATAATAAATAAATTTACTTTAGTTCAAACATTACAGTATAACAAAAGAGCAACAGCGTGGCATTTTATTTATTCATATGTAGTATGTAGGTGTTTGTAAAATCTACCGTCCACACCCGCGTACCGTGCCACCGTTCGCGTCCATCGTCCATCGTCTACCATAGGGATTTCTGAAAAATCGTATTCCAGTAAGTAGGTTCACATTTATTTTTGGTCACGTCACAGCTTATTCCACTATAATGAACTTAGAGGTATATGGAAGCCATGTGATGATGTCATAGTGACGTCATATTAATATTCAGAAAATCGTACTTTCCGAAGTTGATTTATTTTCATACTTGACCACTTAATAAAAGCTTGTGATACACTGAGAAATTCGAAGGCATAATGGTAGCCATATGATGATGGCATCATAGTGACGTCATATCGATTTCTGAAAATCGTACTTCCAGTAGTAGGTTTACTTTTATTTTTAGTCACATCACAGCTTATACCACTATAATGAATTTAGAGACATAATGGAAGCCATGACGACACAGTGACGTCATATTGATATTCGTAAAATCGTACTTCCCGAAGCTGATTTATCTTCATACTTGGTCAGTTAAAAGCTTGTAATACCCTGAGAAATTTGAAAGCATAATAGTAACCAAATATAAACGGCTTATGTCAAGCAATTGAAAATAATAAAAATCATTTTCATAAACCTTTTTGTAACCATATTTTAAGAAGCGGAAATTGTTAAAGCCTATGGGCTTCTAGTTCTTTCTTGCTTTCATTATAAGAATAATTTTTCAAAAACGTGACGTCACATAGAGGAGAGGGGTGGTCTGAAATTTGTGACAAAGCGTGACAGGGGGAGTCTTAAAAATTCTTTGCGTGACGTCACTTTTGAATGGCCCCATACGCGGATGGGCTTATACGCGGGTTGGCTTATACGTGGCAGAATACGGTACGATAAAAGAGCCTCTAGGTTTTCACTGGTCTTTATGGGAATTATTAACAGGTGAGAGGCCCTGGGAACGAGGTTGGGGAATTATGGAAAATGAGAATAGGACAAGGGGAGATAGAACACAAGTTGCCACTAAATGCGACAGCGAAGTCTGATTTGTTGATCGGTCTTTTCCGCCGTTAGAACTATTCAACTTTTTCGGCTTGATGACAAACAATTTCTGGGCGTTGGTGAAATCCACCGTCCACCGTCCCACCATCCGTGCATGAGCCACCGTCTGAAGCAATAATTTACAGTCCAGATTTTTAAGATTTTTTTAAAAAATTATAATTGATATTTTGCAGACCAAAAAAAAAGATATCTTCCTTCCTAGTTATGACTTATGTTTATAGATTATAGTAAGGACGGTTAGTTTGCAATTGTTGTGGTTATGCGGTTATATTGCTATTTTATGGGTTAAAGGTTTTTGGCATGATTTAGGTTTTAAAGGTCTATAGCTTGGTTTTAGTTATGTTTATAGGTTTATAGATTATTGGTATGTTTATAGGTTTGGTATTGGTAATGGCTTTTGGTTTATAGGTTCATGGCATAAGTAATAACAACAAACGGTTATAGTTTAGTATGCTTATGGATATATTAAAAGGCCTAATGGCAGCCATTATGATGAAGTCATATTGACGTCAGATCGATTGTCCAAAAATCATACTTCCCGTGATTGATTTATCTTCATACTTGATCACCTTACAGCTTGTGACTCTCTAATAAATTTGAAGGCATAATGTTGCACTTCCCGTTACTTGTTTATCTCTTGACAGATAGGACTCCCTGATAAATTTGAAGGTATAATGGCAGCCATATGATGACGTCATAGTGACGTCAGACTGATTATCCAATAAACCTACTTCCCATGGTTGGTTTATCTTCGTACTTTGTCACATGGCAGCTTGTGACTCTCTGATAAATTAGAAGGCATAATTGCAGCCATAGTGACGTCAGAACGATTTTCCGAAAATCGCATTTCTCGTTTTGTACTTTGAGTAACTTTAATGGCACATAATCACTTTTCTTGGTCAAATTTTCAATATCTATGTCAAATGGATAAGTGACACACACTGGACATACTCAGAAAATTTTCAGAGTCTAAAAATGTCAAGAAGTGGCAAAACAAGCAATTCTTTTCTCGGAAAACAGAAAATGTTTGGCCAAACATGATGGCTGCCACACAGTGAGCATAGAAAATACATAATTTCAATTATCTCCACTAATATTCATTCTTATGGAGTCAAATCTTCAGAATATGTTAGTAGCAATATGTTCATCTTGACTACAGAAGGAAAAATTTGAAAAGAAAATCTGAGGATGGTTTTGTACCTAAGCAAGCACATATGCTATTTCGAATGAATAAATTGTTCCCTTGGATTTTTCGAATCAATTATTTCTTTTGTTCTCTACCATAAGATATTCTGTTCAGTGGGTGATCAATACAATAGAAATGTATGCACAAAATTCGAATTCTATTTATTGCTTTCAAATATCAAAGTCACGTCATTTCAAAAGCTAGTGTTTTGTCTGAGTAATTTTCAATTTTTTTCATGATATTTTCAACAGTAACAACTGGAAGAGAATAATAAAGAGTAACAGAATAATTTTCAAAGTACTGTAGATGCATTGTACAAACACAACACTCCTGCGCATAAATATACGGCATCATCCGATTACCGGACCCGGACCCAGACCCGGACCCTGAATAAACCGGACCCTATAAAAACCGGACCCTATAAAAACCGGACCCCGTAGAGCTGTATTCAGATTTGAGTTCTCTTTCAATTTCTACAGCAGATTTCACTGGTTTAACACGATTTTCTATAGCAGCAAACACTCGGGCAACTAGTTTTCTTCCAGTTACTCTTAGCACGTAGTCTCAAATAAGTCTTAAATAATTCTTAAGCTCTTCCACATTCATACTGGATACCATATCATAATCCATCTCAGGAATTATTTCTTTAACGCA
>JAULBZ010004697.1:0-14394 GCA_032360805.1 Neoturris breviconis | reverse complement strand
CACTGTGGAGGAGAGATTTTTCAGAATATTTTCAGCCAACTTTGCTGAAAATATTCTAAAAAATCTCTTCTCCACAGTGATGACCGGCTGTTATTTTGAGCCTAGAAACAATACAATTCAAAGAGTCATCCATCTTTCTAGCCACCTTGATGTCAATATTTCCAAATGTCTTTCAGTTTTTCAATTGGATGAGATGTAGTCCAAAAACTTTAATCATTATTCTTAAAGGCAATATATTTTGACAACTGACATGGTGGCATGGCTTTACATAGCGTACTTCCTCTATAAAAGACGCCCACCGAAATGTTTTATAAACACCCTCCTCTAATGATGTAAGTACAGTGGTCAAAATATGAGCAAAATCACTTGTGAAGGAGGGATGAATATTTATTTCAAAAAATCACTCCTCCACAGTAGTATTTGCACTGATTATACCTGTCCATTTGATGACCAGCCTGTTGTAAAGTATCACCAATCTCATTCTCAATAGCACTCCATTCACTAGCATAAGAATAAAGTGGAGTTATTAATTAAAGTTCATCATAGAAAGATAATATCTGTGAAGAGTGTTACAATCAACAAAGTTGCAATTGATTCGTTTCTTTACTATGTGGAAACCAATCAACTGTTAGTTTGTTTTATATCAACATCAAAATTCAGGTTGCAAATAAAGTCCACTATTTGGAAATCATGCCAACTATGCGGAAATAATATTTCGATATTATGTTGATAATATTCGATATTATCTTGAGTCATTAGGTTGACTAGTCGCAAATCAGGTCGACTAGATGGAAAGTATAGAGGCTATTGTCTCACTTTTAAAGTGACAGGAATTTTTATTCTCTACCTACTATTATCAAATCAGCAGAAATTAGATTTTATTTTGGTATAGCTAGCTATCACTTATAATAACATGGTGTCAAAGTTCCTTTAACACATGTTTTCCATTTTGGATTGCAGCATTTTAAGTTTGGCCGCAAAACGGGTCAATTCATGTTAACAATCTTAAAAATCATGATTTCATGTACCTTCAGCACCAAATTATTATTTTTCTAATGTCACTCCTAGTCAACCAGATGTTCTAGTCAAACCAATTTGCAACTACTTGATCTGAATTCAGGCTAATCGACTTGATTTGTGACTACTTGATCTGATTTTTGACTAGTCAATATACCTGATTTCCTTATTTCCCATTATTTGCAACTAGTCAAACCGATTTGCAACTGGCCAATCTAATTCCACTAGTTGACCTGATTTGTGACTATAGTCAACTTGATTTCCGCCTTCTCGATCTGATTTCCACCTAGTCGACCTGATGTCCGAATAGTCAACTAGTTTTGGAATTAGTTGACATAACTCGAATATTGGTACCAATATAAATTCGTAGCTTGAAGACAGCAATCACCTTTACTGACTTCTCCTTAGATTAAGGTGCTATTTCTTTATTTTAACCTTGACACTTTCCTTTTTCTTTGTAAAATGTTTTTCCTTGCGACACATTTTTTTCATGCCAAGAAAACGTTGTCACCATAACATCTATACATACATGGCAAGTCTTGGAATATATTAGGGTTGGTCCCAATGTATCTGTTATTGAGAGGTTTCACTGTAATATCAGTTATGCAAGGGTTGAAATAACTGCCAGTCATAACTGTGAAGGAGAGATTTTTCAGACTATTTTTTCACCAAATTTGGCTAAAAATAGTCTGAGAAATCTCTCATCCACAGTGATGATCAGCAGTGATGATCAGCAGTTATTTCAGCCATAGCGAATCGAATAAAATTCAACGGAAAGAAGGGGATGCAATGCTTAAAATAAGACCAACTGATCATCATGGAGGAGTTAGCCTGAAGCTATGCTCTAAACTCACTTCTCTACAGTGATTAATTGTTCTTTTTTTGAGCAATAGGGATGGTAACCAGATGTTTCTACTTATGTTTTATGTGACCTGACTCACCTGAAAAGTCTACCATACTCGGCATGTTGCTTTAATATAAGACCTTGTCTGTTAGAGATACGCTGTTGTAATTTTAGTAAGGAACTGATGTTTGTGTTTAAACTATCGCTATAACTTCTTATGTCATCAAATCGTCTAAAAAAAAAAATAATAATTAATACTTCTCATTGTAAATGCATCATTTATTTTCTTTTTAGAAGGAAGCATGTAAATGTTTCAGGGTAATATAATTTGAAGCTAATTATTACAAATTATTATAGGAAACCATGGATTTGGTCCAAAATCAGCTTCAAGCAAAATATTTACTTTTTTCTGATGCATGACAGGATTTATAAATAAATACATACTGGTCAGGTTTCTTGATGCTCATAGATGCACTGATGCTTTTAAATCGTGAATCAGCCTAAAATAATAACCCATTTTAATCAGCCTAGTGAATAAGCCTAATATTAATTCACCAGCCTTAAAACAAATAACCAGCTTTTAGAGAATAAAATATTGTGTAGAATTAAAGTCTAAAACAATAACCAAGCAAAAACAAATTAGGAATTGGCCTAAAACAAAAATTGTAAATCAGCCGAAAAGAAATTGTGAATCAGCTTTCACTAATTATGCTGTATTTGTGTTGCATTTGATAAAAATGCAAAACTTACTTTTTGCTGCCATTGAGTTGAGGAAACACTGTCCTTCCAACCTTCTTCCTAGAATAAAACAACAAAGAACCATTTAAGAAAGTGAAATCCCACCTGCAAAGGTCGAAATAAAAGCAGATATCCACTGCAGAGGAGATTTTTGAGCATAGCTTCAGGCTGCAAAGCATGAAGTTATATTCAAATATCCCTCCTCTACAGTGATTATTTACTCTTATTTCAACCATTGGCTTGGCACTAATTCACAATAAGTTATTTTGTTATATGCAGTGTTGGAAATAAGAGCAATAATCACTGTGGAAGAGTGTTTTCGGAGCATTGTTTCAGGCTTATTTCAAACACTAATTATTTACTCTTATTTCAACCACCGTTTTAGTTTTGTCTTTGTTATGAACTCCCACCCAGTAATATTTTAGTATTATTAATTTTATTAAAGTAAAACAAATAATAAGAACTAATATTGGGTATTTCCCATTAAAAAATAAAACAAAAAACAAAAACTAATGTTGTGTCTCTTTCTCTGAAATGTAAAATGAAAATTAAGAGTTAGGTCATGTGTTTAAGGTTGAAATAATTTATATAAATGAATGCAACATGCTTATGCAAGTATGTTAACAAAGAATGAGCCATCAGCACTACCAGTTAATGCTTTGAAAGCCCTTCCACTTCTGAAAACATTGTTGTACTCAGATTATATATCATTACATCGTCCTTTTGTTCTAAAAAGTATTGTTAAAACAGCTATAGACTAAAAACTAATGCGTTGTGTGTGTGTTAATGTAATAAATACATTTTAAGTAACCTTTTCGTTAACTGTCTTGCTTTAATAACAATACTCAGAGTAAAATAGTTTAGGGAAAGGAAAGGAGCACAATTTTCCATTTGCTTTCTTTCTTCATGTTGAAGCAATTGCTGAGGTAACAAACCTGATTTAAAAAACCTCTGAAAATAGCGTCTTGTGACACAACAGGGTTTGATGCCAATCTCAAGAGAAAACACTAAAAAACAAGAGTTAGGTATTATAAGATTTCTATCAAAACAATCCTGGACATAAAACAGCATTTTTAAGAAATTTGTCTTAATTGATTGTAAGAGTAATATAAAATAATTTTCCATGGTATAGAACAACAGAGAAGACAAAAGTCATCCAGACCAGCTTTGTTTCACTAATAAAAATAAAATCATACCTCAAGACCTTGTCTTCTTCTTTCAATAAAATCAGGATCAAATTTATCGGCAGCAATTTGAAATTTAGCAACATTTATCTGAAAAGGTAGAGGCTAAAAACAAGTGACAAGCCTTGAAATACGTGTCAGACATCACCATCACTAGAGAAGTGTTTTTAGAGCATAGTTTAAAGTATATATAAAATTGTACTCAAAAACACTCCTCCACTGGTGATGTCCGGCTTGAGTGATATCATTGAGACTCCTACACAAAACCACATTCAACAAAATTGAACCTAAAAGCAAGCAATATTGATAATTATCACACATAAAATGACAATAATCAAGCTTTACCCCTGGGCTTCTTTGACCCTTGTAGACATATACACTGGACCCTTGTAGGCATATACACTGGACCCTTGTAGACATTAGGCATGGGTTTCTTTGACCCTTGTAAAATTTAGTTTCTTTGAACTTACAAAAATAGTTGCTTTTGAAACGAAATTTTGAGATGGTCCCTAATAGAACTAGTAGAAACCAGGTAAGGTAATCTTAAAACTAATTCCAAGCATGCCTTAAAAGGTGTTCAATCACACATCCACACATATACACACACAGCATGCATATGGACACACACATAAATTGTTTTCTGTGTGCAAATGATGACATATAATTTGTACCGTGAAGAACATTGAATAATACTATTGTGAAAAACAAATGTGCAATATACCGAACAGTTCAAGATGTTATCAAAACAAACTAAAAGCCATTGTTTGAAAGGATTTTGGATTTCCTTTAAGTATTGCAATTGCAGATTTCATGTTCACTAAGAAAGAAATTTCACTTCATTTCAAACATGATGCCCGTTGCCAAATACAACAATAGTCAATTTTTGAGTAATTCTAAAAGAAATAGTATCTATAGGATCAAACTTTTGTGTATTAAATTATTTTTAATCAAACAACCCTTCTCTTCAAAAACAAAAATGATGTACAATGATTAAAAAACATTCCAACAGAACAAAACAACTTGATGTATAACAGAGTATATTAGCCCACCAAAAAATGCTTACAAACAAGTGTGAGCCCCTGATGGAGATTTATGGTACCAAAGCAATTCTATATGGACTATAACTCTTGTAGCTCACATCTCTAAATGATGGCAAACTAATCTACTGAGATCATAATTGAGTATTTCATATGCGGTATGTTTGTTATTTTATTGTCTGGAAACAATGTTTGGCCAACCAAAAGTGCGTAAAAATCAAACTAAATCGGGATCCTTCATTTACCTGTTTACTTTTCAAAATGATTAGGAAAGTGTAAATCCCTTTGTGGATCTCCTCTAGGCAAATTCGCTCGCCCAAATAAAGTAATTACATTGGTTGAAAGTGACATCACCTGATGACTCATGTCGCTTTCAATTAATGTAATGGCTTCATTTAGAATTTGCGCAAACAAATTCACCTAGTGGAGATCTGCCTTTAATTATATATATATAGAGATTTTGAACAAAAAAAACATTTCCAGTGGTCGAAATAAGAGTAATAAACACTGTGGAGGAGCAATTTTTTAGCACTACTTCAGACTACAAAGTCTAAAGCTATGCTTAAAATCCCTCCTTCACAGTGATTAATTACTTTTATTTCGACCAATGAATTCTGTTAAGGTATACCATGCAATATAAGTTCAATACTCTTTTAACTTGGAATCCTTCTATTTTAAAAAACAACAGTTATTTGTGTCGGCGGCCATGATTAGTTTAATCATTGATTAAATTGTCTTTTCACAACATTTGATTGGTGGAAAGTAGTTTTAATCCCCATTTAATCCTAGATTAGAGTAAATCGGCTTCCAGAAAACTCTGGACCCTGATCAAAACGAATTACCAGATTATAATTTTATAAAGAACAAGTCTTAAAATAACTGACAAACATCACCTGTGTCCTCTACATATTTTGAGCATGCAAAGCTGAAACTATATCCAAAAACGCTCCCCCACAGGTGATGTCTGACTGTTATTCCCTGGTTTGAAGAAGATACCTACCCGTTTCTCAGGTAATGGAGGCATGACAATCTATAACATAAAGAATAAAATATAAAGCATGCTTTAAAACAGTAAAAAATTCAAATAACATGTTATTTAAATAACTATAAGTAATTTATGGATATTGAATTTATACGATACAAATAATATGAGGAATTGGTACAAATAACATAGGAGTCAACCATTTTACAGTTTTCTTCATAGCAATCCATTGCACAATCCATTGCACAATCCATTGCACACTTGCTCCAAATTCAACACTAATAAATCTGCAATATAACACTCTTCAGTGCAGATTCGTTATTTTTGAATTCGGTCAAATTTAGTTTTTTATTTGTTATATTTCTGTACCACAATGTTTGCTATTGAAATGAAACTTTGGTTCCTATTAACATCCTATCCATTAACATTTTGTTGACAACACTTTTTTTTTGTTGATAATATTTGTCAAATATGAAGAGAGCACTCTTTATCATGAAAGATTGATTGATTTTACACCGGGCAGTTACTGGGTATAGTGCTTAATATAAGAACAAATAATGAATGTGGTGGAGGAGCAATTTTTTAAGCATAACTTCAGGAATTGAACCCTGCAGCTATGCTCAATAATTGCTCCTCCACAGTGATTATTTTCTGTTATATTCAAACACTGTAGTGATTATTTGTTCTTATTTTAAGTTCTGCAGATACTTTTAGGGTTAAAATAACTGCTGGTCATCACTGTGGAGGAGGGATTGGCTGAAAATACCATTCTCTTGATACTATAATAAACAATACTACATACATAAGGATACAAAGCCATTAAATAATTTCTTAACAGTTCGAATTCACTATATCTCCTCCATAATGCACATCCCGGCTCAACACCAATTGTGTTTTCAACAGGTCTAGAAAAAAGTTAATAGACACTTCAGTAGTTGAAAAAAGAGCAAGTAATCAATGCGAGGAGAGAGGTTTTGGGCATATTTTCAGGCTACAAAGCAGGCCTCAAAATTTCACGGTAACGCTCATTCTGGTTCCGTAAAGGTTCCTTGAATCTCTAGAGACGGAACCCATCTTTCGTTTCTGCGAATTAGAAGAGTAAGAGTAAAGTTATCAAATAAAATTAGTCACTTGTAAAATTTGTGTGAATTGCTTGTACTGTATTCTCCAATGTGATCCGTCTTTATATCGTTAATGTTTTAATAATAACTGTAAGCTTTTGTAGCTAACAACTCCATTTTTATGAGTTTTTTTTTTTGAACACAGCCTCACAAATCATAAACAGAGATAGTTACTAATTATATTAGTTCACCCTAATTTCTGAATATGAGCCAATTATTTTTTGGAGTAATGAAGAAAGTTTACATTATTATCTATTGGTAGAGCCAATGTATGTAAGAACGGGGGCAGAAAATTGAAGTTTTTATAGTATAAAGAATTGCTTTTTTCATTTTTGGATATTTGATAGAACTCATTGAGCAAAGACATTTTTCAAAATGTTAAGATCTGAAAATCCATAATGGCAGAGATATTTCCAAAATTACATTTTTAAATGCCTATTAACCAAAATGGCAACCAGATCACATAGCTTTTATTCATTTTATTGAAAGTACATGTGAAGTTGTCTAAGAAAAGTGAAAAATATCTATGTGACCGTAATGGCAACCAAAGTAATGGGTGCCCTAAAACAGGAAAAATGCAGTTTTGCAAGCTTTTTTCTCTGCGGGGGCCTAAATAACATAAAATATTTACAGTACTGTAAGATAAAGTACAGTCCAAGTAGGTATGCTAAAAGTTCATATCACCATGCCCACCAAAGGAGTCTGGGCACAATTTAGCCTCAAATTTGCTGCCTAGAGGTTCACCATCTTGTTTTTACTAATTTTATGGCACCGGTGATGTCAATCTGATTCCGACAGCCTAGTCGTGGTAAAGTGGGCGGTTTTTAACGGTCGGCAAGTTGGTTCGCCTTCTTGGAGGTGACCTGCGCTCTTCTTCTGTGGAGCTCGCTCGCGTGGAAGCTACGCAAAAGCGTGTTATCAATTTTTTGCGCGATCTGTCTCAGGCGCTCCAGGAGGGGAGGAAAAATCACTCACCCCCTAGCATTTCTGTTCTGTGTGTTCTTTTCTACTTGATTGTTCAACACATACTTGGCTAAATTGAGCTTACGTGCTAAGTTCAATGAATCAATCATGCATTTTAAGTTAAAAAAAGAAAGAAAGACAAACTATACACTGAGGCCATTTAAGTAATAGTTGGTGGAATATTGTCAACAATTAAAAACAATTTGAGCAATATTTTTGAAAGAAATTGTAAGAAAATTCAAACTGTTATAACTTTAGGTCTGTTTATCCACACAAAACCTTAAACAGAGAAACTCAGTAAATATTAAATGGATATTTCTATTCACGAGAGATATTCTATGTGCAAAATTGTGGTTTTACATCAAATATCTAGATAAATAATTTTGCAATCAAAGGTACGGTGTTGAAAGTAGCCCACCAAACCAAGTGAAAGTTGAACCTACTGTAAGCACATATGATTTGCATACACACATTGTACGTCAGTGATTGAAATATATCTTTATAAGATGGTAAAGTTTCAGTTCAAATAAACATTTGTAGCACCTTTTTCATGGTAAAATTATGTCAGGTCACTATGGAGGAAAGTGGTGAAATTTCATATCCAGGGTAAACACCCAAAGTTTACATGGCATTAGGATTTCATGTCCTTATTTTAAAGTTTCAGGTCAAATAAACAATTGGAACACTTTTATCAAGGTAATAATATGTCAATTCACTGTGGAGGAGATAGTGAAATTTCATATCAAGGATAAACACCTTATTTAAGATTAGGATTTTATGTCCTTATTACGTTGATAAAGTTTCAAGTTAAATAAACAATTATAACACCTATCCAGGTAATATTATGTCAAGTCACTGTGGAGGAGAGTAGTGAAATAGTAGTGAAAGATAAGTACATAAACTTCACATGGCATGGATTCCATGTCCTTATTAAGTTGATAAAGTTTCAGATCAAATAAACAATTGGAACAGCTTTATAAAGGTAAAACTACAGTATATCAAATCACTGTGGAGGAGAGTAGTGAAATTTCATATCATAGCCTGAAGCAATTTTGTGACTATAAAGGTTTTATTATCAATGTAATGTTCACATTCTATATTTATTATAAAATTGAAAACGGAAGCTTTCCAAAATCAAAATGGAGACTACAATTCTTGAAATTGTAAAAATTATTCTTATTAAAAAAAATATCCCGCGGAAGTCCCCCCCCCCCCCCTGAACAGGGTTAAAAAAAGTGGGCCACTGTCGCTGAAAAGAGATAGCAATAGCCCATCAAAACTTCGTTTGGTGAGCTAACCACTTTTTTTTCACAAATAACCCCTTGTTAGCCATAATTTTTCCCTTTACCAATATTAATCAATTTTGGCCATACACCACAGGCAAAGTTAGCCACAATTTTTGTATACTTTAACCCTATTTACCCGGGGGGGGGGGGGGGACTTTTTACCAAAATGCCCGATATTTCCGTAAAAATTCTGATACATTTATTGTTTTTGAAAATTCTTTCCAAGAAAATTTTTAGCCCTCAGGACCGGAAATTTTCAAAAAAAATTTGATTAAATTCAGTATTATTTTGGTCTGCGAGGTATAACATAGGCTTTTTATTATGTAATGGTTAATAAAACATTCATAATTAGCAAATATAACAATATAATTAAATGTTCTAGCTAAATTTCCATTTTCGCCTTTCCTTTCGTCAGGTTTTCACGGGTACTGCGGTTGGATACTCACATTCTGCATGAAATGATGACAAATTTTTATAATATTTTCGGATAGTAGAGAGCCTGGAGTGTATTGTGACCAAGTTTCAAGTAAAACGGAGAAGTTTTTTTCAATCAATTATGTACCACCATTTTTTTTTTTTTTAGTTAGTTACGTTTTTAAGACAAAAATTATTTGTTTAAAAAATTACCAAAAAAACATCCATTTCGACCTTTTTTTAAATCACTCCCCGTCTCAAGGATGAGGCCACTGCTAGGAGAGGATGTACTTTTTTGCACTCTCTATATCTTTGTCTTTCTCCTGATAGGGGATACAAACAACCCTAAATCTACCTTATTTTTACCCTGAAACATGGACAGAACCACTTTACAGGGGAACAGGTAGATGACAGTACTTCCAGGGACAAGGCTCAAAATTTCCCCAGAGCGTGATATTGATCCAATAACCTCCACTGAGCCACTGCTGCTTTTTATTTGAACGGCATTGGTACTACTATATATGTATAAGTCGTCAATTAATTGTATCATAGAATTAATTTGAAAATCCTTGGACCAATTTACAAACAAAAGTTTAGCCTGCAAGAATTTGAATGGAATAACGATATGTCAAATTTTCAACCATGCCAGGTTGAATTACTAGTTCCATCATGAACATATCATGTGTCAAATCAACACATTATTTTAAACGCATCAAAATTTCTGTTAGCTATGCCAGGTGTAGCTAACAGTTTAAAAAATCTTAAAAATCTCTCCTCCAAAGTGATTTATTTGTTCTTTGGACATGGGTGGTAACTTAACCAAATAACCAGCCATATTCATGCCATAACAAGAAGCAACGGTTAGCAAGCAATGGATATGTTGCATGTTTGCGCACACTGGTGCAATGGTTAGCAATGGTTACGATGCAACTATCTAAAATATTGCTAAACTCTCCCCCAATTCAAAAAATGCCAAGCATAATAGCTGACGTATACTAACTTGTGTCATGCAATGAAGCATGCATTGAAATACACCCTGCTGAGAGGATAACTAGCTAGTCCTTCTAAGTACTTTACTGCATTTTGTTTATTACTGTTACGCGTGACAATGTTAGTGCGCGCTCATTTCTAAAATTAAAATTCGTTTTCCATCCACGAAGAGATAAATTGAGTCATGAATTAACATACCTAGACTCCACTAGGTAGACAACAAAAGGCTCCTTCAAAATATCGCTTTTCCTTCTTTCTGATTCCACAACAGCTACTTCCATTTGATTTAGTAAAGCGCCGTCAGGAAAATATAACTTTTTTCCATCCGAATGATCACCTTTTCTGTTCGCCATTTTGTTCCCTGCCTTGTTATGCTGGGGGGGGTACCGAGTTACAAATCGAAGCCTAAAATTGAAGTGAGCGTTTTTAAGTAATTTTTTCGTGTGGATTGATGGCTAACTTGACTCGTACCACGCAGCAAAACAAGAAAGTGAAAGTGACGATCTATTTGAAAAAATATATATTTTCCGAAAAACTGCGCACAACTTGTTGGAACAGGAAAGGGGTAAAATTAGGAAAGCCAAAGAATGTTAACCGCATGAATGAGTGGACAGTGTTGTCTTAACATAGATAAGTAACTAAAGGAGTAAGTAAATCAACTTTCAAATGCTTTGGTCACTCGTTTTCATCCCCGTATATGGTGTGTACACTGCACTTTCACTTTCGTAGCGAGATTGCACAGCTGCAATCCTGGACGAAAGTACTGCAGCTAGACAAAGTGAAATTTATAAAAGTCGAAATATCAACTTGGAGAAAAAGTCTAAAATTCTGATTGACAAGTTGAATGGCACGAAAATTCGAATTTATTCCAAAAGGCTATGAACAACAGAATTGGTCGAATCTCTGAGATAAAAGTAAGTAAGTAAGTTGGCCGACCGCAGTCGAAGGTGACCCGAAGGCTCCCCTTTCATTAGCTTCTACCACAAGGGAAGGGTGGGCGCCACTCCATTCCCAGATCAAGTTGACCTATTACCCCACCACCAGCATGCTGGTACTCATTTTACCGACAACGTATGGATGGGAAGGCTGAGTCAACCATGGCACCTCACCGAGAATTGACCCTGAGCTGCTTCGGTGAAGTTGGAACGTCTAACCACTATACTATGGCGCCCATAATCTGGGATAAATCTCTAGCCAGATACTTCTCTTGGTCGTTCTCTCCATTTTCATTTTTCTTGTGTCATGTATTGTTTGTCAAATTTGTAAAATGTCTCTAATTTAATTTTCAAGATTGTGCACTGTTTTTTAACCCACCAAAGAAAGTTTGATGGGCTATTGCTATCACTTTGCGGGGCAGCCTGATTTTCTTAATAGACCATGTTCCCGAAGGGCTAGCATTTTGAAATTTGGTATATAACCAGCATTCGTGGCAATTTTCTAGAAAGGCTTGCCAAACATTTTTCGATTTCGTCCACTCAGTCCCAAGTTTTGGGCAAAAAGGGAAATCGAGTTTTCACAAGAATTAAGTTTTCAGGCCAATGGACCGAAAAGGGGTCGTACTGTCCTGAAATTTGGTTATGGCATTCTAGGCAATATTACGAGACTGCTGGCAATTTTTTTTCCGATTTTATTAACTCGAGACCAAGTATTGGCGAAAAAGAGATTTTTTCAAACATTTGATTTACATTCACCATAATACCACCTTTATTAACTTAAAATATATTAAGTATCACTATTATTGTTAAAGTATGTATAATCAAAGCATATCCTATGCTATACATAATAGTGTGAATGCAGCCTATACCGTGGAAGATATCCCAAGTCTTTAAAAGCACAACTAATAATATGACATTGGTGTATTCTCTATTTTAATTTGGTGTGTACTAATGCTATGATAAATTGTGTATGCAATTAATATCCACTGTAGAGGAGTGATTTTTGAGCATTGCTTCAGGCTATTATTATATTTTGTATATATTAATGTATTTTATTTAACATATTTCATGCTTGTATCCATTTATAAGCAATAAAGAGTTGCACATGGAGAAGAAACTGCTTTATGTTTGAGCATTGCTTTAGGCTATAATTTGAAATTTCACTACTCTCCTCCACAGGTGACTTGTCATAATTTTACCTTGATAAAGGTGTTCCAATTGTTTATTTGACTTGAAACTTTATCAACTTAATAAGGACAAGATATCCTAATGTCATGTAAAACTTTGATGTTTATCCTTGATATGAAATTTTACTACTCTCCTGACACAATTTGGGTGTTCCAAATGTTTATTTCAACTGAAACTTTACCATCTTAATAAAGACATATTTCAAAGGTTTAAAGACATATTTCTTAGGTTTAACTTTCAGTTGGTTTGGTGGGCTACTTTCAATATCGTACCTTTACATCCAAATGACCTTGGAATGTTAATTAGCCCACCAAAAAAAGTTTGGATGGGCTATTGCTATCACTTTGCGGTGTCGGCCCGCTTTTCTTAATAGACAATGTTCCTGCTAGCATTTTGAAATTCTGTATCAGCATTTGTGACGATAAAAGCTTTCGATAAAAGCTTTCGATTCCGTCCACTTAGTCCTGAGTTTTAGCCAAAAATGGTCCTAATTGCATTTCCCGTCCAATGGACCGAAAATGCATTGTCTATCGTTTCTTTTTTTAACGAATGATGGAAACCACATTTTAATAGATATTTAATGTGTTAATATTATAAATAAAGCACAAACGTGATTTCTACTAACAATTAAAACAAAAGTGTATATATAAATAGTTTGTGTTATAGTATATATGTGTATGCATACATATACATGTAGCCTACATACATAGCAAGTACACATAGTAAATACACATAGCCTATACACATGCACATATTTGACATCATATATGCATGTAGCATATATTGTAAAACAAGTTTTAGTTTTATATATTTAAAAAGACAAGATTACTTTCAAATATTTAAAGCATATAGCATAACCTTTGTTCCTATTTTAGGTTATTCTCTTTTTTTGTTTGTATACATAACATGATGTATAATGTGTGTATGCAAATCATATTTGCTTGGTTTTACTTTCACTCAGTTTGGACCGTACCTTTCATTGACAATTACAGTAGTACGCCAAACAGACTCATTCCTGTAAACAAACTCATTCCTGGTTAATAATGTTAAGATGTATGTATCATTGATCAACTGAATCAATGTCCTTAACAGTGTTTTAGTAAGGCTTATATCTATAGGTTTATGACACAATTCCCATGAAAAAAAATCATGGTTACTGTGAAAGCCTGAAGCTGTGCTTTAAAATCCATACTCCACAGTAATTATCTGATCTTGAATACTGCACTACTGTATCAGCAATTGCTATAGAACCTCTGAACTGTGTTTTCATGTGAATTACCTGAGGGAAATTATCACATTTGTTATATAATATTGAAAATATTTTTGAAGTTTAACAAGATTGTGTTTGTGATTTGTGGCTTATTACTTTCCCAGTGGACAAAAACCTGTTCAAAGTCTGCAGTAATGATGCTGGAACAGCATTGAAAATGTTGTTCAAGCATTTTCACTACATACTTTGAACAAGTTTTTGCCCACTGAGTTGCTTTTACTTTAATCGTCAATAATATTTATTTCAGGTTATGCATGTTACATTATTATGAGCGCACTCATCATTAGTATCGTCATAGTTACCATTTTTACCTTGTGCATTTGGAAGTATATAAATTCAAGTATGCATATAATATATATTTTATCTCATTATTTATTGTAACCTATATAACCAACTAACTAAAACCTATAATAACTTTCTAAAAA
>JAULBZ010004696.1:0-14395 GCA_032360805.1 Neoturris breviconis | reverse complement strand
TCTGACAAAAGTTATTAAATAAAATTTGCTGCTTGATCTTTCTCTCAGTATTTTCAAAACAAATATCTTTCGTAAACGACGTGTGCGTTGCTACCTTTAGGTATTAATAATGTGTATTCATTCAAAATAATGATACCTAAATTTACTGTAATGAAAGAACATGGGACCCATGGAACACAAAGCATTCTCCATGGAACCGATACAAGAGGATTACAATGAAACAATGACTTTCTGCCGACTGTCAAAATTCCCACACTACTATATCGCGTTCCTTCTCAAACACAAATACACATTTCGTATTTCCCATTTTTATTGATTAACGATCAAGTTCCTTAATTCTAGGTTGCAAATTGATTAACGGTCAAGTTGTTGAATCCTAGGTAGCAAACTGATTAACAATCAAGTTTCTTAATCCGAGGTAACAAACTGATATCGTATACGTTCAAATAAAATGAAGGTGTGCTTCTACAAAATTGTTTAGTTAAAAAATTAAATATTTTAAAAAATTAAATGTTTTCAATTAGAAGAAGGTTCAGTGATTACAGTAACACAATTTTTGAAGCTCTTAAAAAATTATTACGCAAAAAAATTTTAAATCTTGGACAGTATTTATATAAACTTAATATGTATCCGAAAGAAAAAAAATTCCCACAATAAGTTTTATATTATTTTATTCAGCGCACGTTTTTCTAAAATAACATCATAGGGCTGCTATTCTCTCGTTTTAGTTTTTCCACAAATTTCCACAAAAAATCCTGTTAAATATTTTCTCTTCTATCAAATCCAAATAACAGTTTTACGACGTCATAACTTTTTAATTGAATAACTATATAACGACTCCGAGGATGTTATTTTAGATAACTTATCGATCTTTAATTTGAACGTTACTACGGCAAGTTATGGTATTTTGTTCGGACACATAATTCAGTTATGTAGGAGGAATAAAGCATGAAATTTTGTTTCAAATATAGCTTTTAAAGAACATTCCAGCTTCGTGAATTTTTAAAAAATCTATTGAAATAATCACAAAGGATATTAACTTCTAAAGACTTGTCGTGTAAACTAAATTTCAATGATCTTCAGAAAATAATTTCAATGCAGTTAACTTCTATTGTTAAAGGTCTTTAGCGTTTAATATCAATAGATTTTCTTTCTATTATAGTGGAAATAGTTATGATTACAGATGTTTTTATACGCAGTGGACGTCAAATCAACGTTGAAATAATGTCCAAATGACGTCGCCACGTCGTTTTAATGCCGTGTCGCTGCAGGGTAACTGGTGTATACATGAGTAGGTATATACAATAAGGGCAATATAATCAGCTTAACAGAAATGTAATAATATATTTTTGAAAATGCACAATCCAAACGACTACAAACGTACGACATTCGAACATTTGTTTTAAAAGATACTGTTGGATCCGTAATACACTACCTAAAGTCAGTTTCAACATAATAGTTTAAAACACAAGAAGAATTATAAAGAATTTGATTTAAAAAATTCGACACATGATAATAAATGGTATTTTGCTGTCGAAAAACATAAAATTTATTATTTATAACAAAGACTAAACGATAAACATTGAATAGATAAATATATAAAAAATATATGAATTAATAATTTTTCGTGCTATTTAAATACACTGATTGGATTGAAGAGTTCCTATACATCCCACTCAGTAGATTTTAAATGAGTATATTCGGTGTTACTGTTAGTTGCTACGATGTATAACAGTACAACAAAAAACAGCAAAATGTAGATTATTTAAAGTTAGTTTCATACGGCAGATGGCATATTGTTTGTGAAACCTTTCGTTTATTGGAAAAGTTGGAACTGATGTTTTTACGTTGTAGATAGATTCAAACTTTTCGTTAAGACTTAAATATTTAAATGTTGGCTATGATAAATAACTGAGCACCCGATCTGTATTATAATTTTTCTGTTTCTGATCAGTTTCAAAGTTTTTAAAATATGCCATCTGCGTATGAAACTAACAATGTTCGAATGTCGTAAGTTTGTGGTTGTTTGGATTATATAAAATATATTATTACATTTCCGTTAGGCTCTTCATATATATATATATATTTTTTAATCCTTTGTTAATATTAATAACACAACACATTTTCCTGACTTCAAACTAGCCCTTTAATTTTTTACTCAATCTTATCCTAATAATGGTCTATTATGGGATAAAAATATCAAAGACTTGCTATATTAAATTCCATTCAGCGATAAAATAATTTTTTAGAGAATTTTCAACAGTATACAATACAATATTCTAAAATTATCACTCTAGAAAGAAGATTTTTATATTAATATGTCTAAAAAATAACTAAGAAGGAAAATATTCATTTGAATGTATACAATTATCGTTAATGATCAAGTTTCTTAATCATAGGTCACAAACTGATTAACAATCTAGGGAAATATTTCTTGAGGTGTGCAGATGGAACAGTTATATCATTGGTATTGCATTTAATTTAATTACTGTAGTCGAAATAAGAGTAAATAATTACTGTGGAGGAGAGATCTCTGAGCATAACTTCAGGCTTTGTAGCCTATCCTCCACAGTGATTATTTGTTCTTATTATAACTATTGCTAAATCCTATTGATAGATTTTGTTTTTAAAAGAAGATACTAAAACAACAAGATCATTTATCTTTACTACGGACTTTGAACAAGTTTTGGCCCACTGAATACCATTGAAGCTTTTGTCAGTAATTTCAGCTATCAAAACAAACAAAATTAAATTATCTAATTAAAACATTTTGTTTACAGTTTAGAGACAGAGAGACATGATTAAAAAAAAGTACTTCTGCAAAGTTATTTGTTCAGGCATAATAACAAAAAATATGTATTTCATTAAATTTAAGGATGGGCTTGATGTATGACATAAAAGAAGGTCTTAATAGAAATTCTTTTAAAACATTCCAAGCATGTTATATGATAAAGCATGATGACATTGTTTCAATATACATGTGTGTCCAAAACTAAAAACATGAGACTCAGATTTCATTCAATATTATAAGAATAATAGTTCGTGATACAGGCTTTTTTTATAGTACCATGTTAAAAATATTTTTTATTTTCGGCAGACAGAAGTTGTTTATATCATATTAGTGTGAAAATTTTTGAGTTTTTTACTTGCATGATACTTGTGCAGTATAAAAAAACTTTATTATTTATACAAAGAATAAATCGTCATGACTACCATGTTTCAAGTGTTGGCTAGACAAAAATCCAGACCAACTTAAGTTATGACTGTTGTTATTCAAAATAAGCAAACAAAACATGGTAGTCTGTAAGCCTTGAAATAAATATATTGCCTGTGGAGTAGAGTAGGTTGAGGGTATAAGTTTTTGAGTATAATTAACTGCTGACTCAAGAACACTCCTGCAATGGTTATATTATCAAGTAAACAATTTTGGATTTTATAATACACATATTTCATCCAAAATATATTCAGTGTCAGGGAAAGAATCATCATTGCAATTTATATTTTTAAAGAGCATGTTTGTTAACAATGATCTTGAACTTTATTTGGATAATAATCAATTATAAAGTTCGTTGATACAACACCCTCATTTCACAGTTTAAAAAACAAGTCCGTGTAGTAAAGACACTAACGTGGTTGACTTTGAAGCCCACTGGGTTATGCCCTCAAATTATTTTCTGTTTGTTTCTATTATGAATGAATGATAAGCAGGATGTGTTAACGTGACTAATAAATCCTTGTGGGTTACTAAATTCAGCAATGAATAAACAACAGATGTAAATATTATAGTACATACAAAGGAGTATGTAAAAATCAACGCATTCAAGACTTGTTAATCTCCTACACAGAAACTATTTTTAATGTTTTTGAAATGTTGTTATTATAACAATGATAGATTAAATTTCAATTTTAGTTTTTGAAATTCATGTTAAATGATACAACAAATTCTAGAATTTCTATCGGGTCAAAATAGTGTCATGAAACCCACCCATGGTCAATAAATATATTATAAACAAGTAGCTCTGTCTAACCTCTCAATGTATTTTCTGAAATTAGAAATTACTTAAAATCAACATCACAGTAGGCAAAAACTTGTTCAATGTCTACAGCAAAGAGGCTAGAACAATATCAAACGACATTGCTTTGGTGCCTTTACTGCAAAACTTTTGACAAGTTTTTGCCCACTGTGAAAATACTGAAAAAGAAAGAATACAAAATGAAGATAGCATCTTAAAGACGTCCCTTTTTGAAACTTCTGTCATACAGTTTCTTTTGGAAATTCTAGTTAACTACAATTGTGTGGCGGCCATCATGTTTGCTCAAAGTTGGATCGAACACAAATAACATTCTTTATTTCATATTTTCAACTTCTTAATGACATAATTATAATAACACCCAACATTATGATATCATGACACATCAATTGGCAAAATATCCTTTGAAGTTTGGCCACTAAGTGAATGGAACCTTTAATGTATGTGAATGCTTTGACAAACAAAATAAAAATATGTAACTATGCGGTTAAAAACCACCCATTGTAATGACGTGTGAAAATGAATCTTATACAATTCACATGGAACAAACAAATTGAATAATAGGTCTTAACATGAATTTACAGGAAGTACTTATCAATAGTCATGAGATCAAAATGAAGTTCATTATTTTGTTGTTTTCTCGTTACTTTTTATCAAAGTCATAAGGCTTTACATAAATGCTATAATTGAGTGATTAAGAGCATGTCTATTTCATCATAGTTAGCAAATACATCAAAACTCTGTGATCCCACAAATATAAATAAACTTTTTAAACAAAGTATATAAAGGGATCAGTATTTTTAAAGTATAAGGGAGTACTTAATCATGGCGGAGATTATACAAGGAATATAAGAAGGCGCTGCACTGTTTAAAATCAAATGATTAACTTAGAATATCAATATTTTCCTGTTTTCATCAACACCCACCCTAGCAATTGTAACTATGTGCCAAAATACACTAAAACAGTCAATCAACTCAATTAAAATATTCGTTTTGGCATGTGCGTGATGATGTGGTTTCTATGACATCATCAGCACCACAATCCTGTCATATCGTAAGATTATAATTATGAGAATGAGGTAATAAAATGACCTAACAGAAGTTCATCATAAAGGTTGATTTCCACTAGCTAAAAGAAGACATTTCATTGTTAGATATTGACATCTTAATCTCACTTTCTACCAATGGAATGTCTTCTTTTGGCTTTCATTTATCATTATTAAGGAGAATTATTTTACTATTATTAGTGAGTTTGTCCCTTTTTTTACTTTCTAATTAATATAATAATGAGTACGTGTTACTGCCATGTTATGTTATTAAGTTTGTGAAGAATTTCTGGCCAAATAAATCCTAATTGTCTATTTTAAAAGCCTATAAAGTGCTGTGATAAAACAGTCCAACGTGTACAGAGGCATGTACATCCTGCTATTTAGTTGTTATGTTTATATCTCATGTTTCTTATTTCAAAAATTAACACGTTAACTTTTTAGCAAATGGCGAAAACAAAAACAACAACTTGACCAAAACATGTTTATGAATAGAAGAATATCCATTTATTTTTTATGTAACCTCAATTACCTTATACAAACAAAAACACAAGGGAACTGTCACACAAATTTAGGTTGCACTTCTCCGTAGTGTTCACATTTTTTCAGAATTATGAAACTACAAAGTATTTATTTCTGAAGAATAATAAGCTATGTCAAGGAACAATTTCTAACAGAGTAGTATTCTTTAAAGGGGATGTTTTGTAACTCTGTACTTTAAACACAACACCCACTCACATATTTGATAAACTGTAGTTGTAGTTGTTAAATCTTTATAAAGATATTCAAAGTTTTACATGCTCTATATTAAAATGATATATAATACAATGGGATTCAATAAAACCTTTTATATACAGTTGAAATCTTTTCAAAATTTTAGTTCTTTAAAAACATGCAAATTTTACATTTTCAGAATTAGTTCTCCCTCTATAACCCAGTGGGCAAAACCTTGTTTAAAATCTGCAGCTAGAACAACTTATATAAAAAATTGTAAAGGTTGGTCACATCATCTTATCAAATTGGTTTCAAAAACCTCTGAGAGTAGCAATTGCTATCAAAATAATATTGGAAATTCAAACTATTTACTCGGACAAATAACCTGCAAATATGAAAAAAAAAATGAAACATTTCTGGATTAGTAATGTAACCAAACTTTACAGAATGATTTCTTGTCAGGAGACTTTTAGAGTGTTTTATGTGGAAATAATGCTATAGGTAATATTGAACAACAACCAAAATCCACTGAATAAATAAAGGTACAGTACTTTGCACAAATTGTGGCCAGTTTTCATTGCATTACCAACAGTAATTTAATGAAAAACATCTAAGGTGGAATCCAGCATCTACTAGAAAGAATGGGATTAAAACTCACAATTTCAAATTTTGTATTATTTGTATGCTTATCTTTTATATTTTTTTCTATAAAATTTGTAACTGCTCAGCCTCTGTGGATAAGGTACTTTTGAGCATAGCTTTATTTTGAACACCATGTAAGAGTGTGTGATTAAATTTTGTTTCAAAGAAATATAGCACTTATGTTTTGAAGGTAAATTAACAAGAACTAAATAAATATGATAAGAAAACAAACAAGTTTGATCAAACAAGAGGATGAAGGTTTTTAGTAAAAAAGAAATGAAAACAAATAATTGTTGTTGACCCACTTAAAATAACAAAAACAACATAAAATATATGCTATAAGAAACACAAAAGCTTATCACATCAATGCAAGAGTATACAGCATGAAGAGAGATGAGTAGATTGATTAGGAAGTAAAAAAAAAAGTGACTACCTCTCTGTTACTAATACTGCCTTATGACGTAAAGAATTATTTTAAATACAGACATAAATGTCAGTATCATTTTTCACATTTTAAAAGATAAACGATAGAATTTTGTGATGAATAATTAAACAAGAGAAGTTTGTATATCAAGTACAAGAGATGGAAAATTCATTTATTTATCCGGGTACAATAACAATGAACAAAAGTAATGTCACTACAGCGAGTACAAGGACTGCAGAAAAGTCAACTTTCCCAGAAATACCATTGGGAAATTTTATCGGTATTGGTGTTGCTGTTTTTGCTGTAATAGGAATTTTAGCAAACCTTTTAGTGTTGCTAGTATTAACAGTATCACAACGCAAACGATACTCATCTTATCGATATTTAATCTCACATTTATCATTCGCTGATTTAATATGCTCAATATTCCTATTGGTTTATGTACCTTTGGAACTTGAAAGTCATAATTGGATATATAGTCACGCTGCTTGCAAATTTGTCTACCCATCAATAACATTTTTTACAAATTTGTCTGTTGGTACCATTTTAATTATTTCAGTGGAGAGATATCGTGGAGTTATACTACCTCTCCTAACATCGTGGAAACAAAAAGATGTTTGGATAGCTTTGGGTTTAGTGTGGCTAATTGGCTTCATACTAGTAGTACCAAATATAATTGTGATTAAAGTGACAGAATATGACAACATAGAATATTGTAATGAAATATGGCACAATCAAACACTAAGACAATTATATGGATTTTCATTCTTTGTCTTAGCCTTCGTGTTCCCGTTATTAGCTCTCATATTTATGCATGTGTCTATAATGGTACGTTTGAGGAGACCAGATTTACGACCAGCGAATATAAGTCAGCACCAAATTAAAACAAATGCCCGCATCATGAGAGTATTAACAGCGATTATTATTGCATTTCTAGTATGCGTAGCACCAAATAAACTCTTATATTTTGTATGGGACGTAGCACCAGAATTAGAGAATAACCAGACAACAAAAGTACGATTTTACCTCCGAACGATACAAGTATTATTTTATTCACGGGTAGCAGTGGACCCATTATTATATTGTTTTTTTGACACCCGTTTCAAAAAGGATTTTCAAAACACAAGGAAATCAATCAGAGGGTTGAGTTTTATTGATAGTGAAGTTTCAAAACCTCGTTCTCGTACACTCAGTCAACTTCGAGCATCAACTTTGGTGTTAAGATCACGAGCAAGTAGCTGTCTTAGCACAGATGGTAATCACTTGGATTGTGACGCACATTTTCTACAGTCAGATATTATATCCAAGTTGGCAAGTGTACCAGAAATTGCAAACGAACAACCTAGTAATGGTGTACACAGAGTTGTTATTGAAGAACGATTACGCAGCGACAGTTGTGATACAGTTATGTGTGGTAGTAGCTCACCCCTTGTTAATTCAGCATATATGTTTGACTCACAGGAGGTGTTGAAAAACGAAAATATTAGAACTTAAAACCTTGTAGTTGATCAAGACAAAGTTTGTCTCACTTACAGTTGACAACATACCATAAACAGTGTTTAAAATAATCACAATAGAGAGGGATTTCTGAGCTTTTTAGTCTGAAGAAATGCTTATAAAACATACAGTGATTTTATGCTCTTATTTTGACCTCTGCAATGTCCCGGTGCTCTGTAAGTGTTCAACTTTAGGAAAATAACTGCTGGATATAAGCTGTGGAAGAATGTCTCTTATGGATATACTACTCCTCCACTAGTTATCTTCCCATTTAATAGAATAACAAGTATTATAAATATATATCATTAATAATATAATCATATATTTGCAAAAAGTTTTAGAAGAATTTTATTATGCTAATTATTATATCATAGGGTCATCAAATTTAATTATTATATCATAGGGGTTATCAAATTTAGTAAAATGTAAAAGCAACTTTATTGGTTAATCTAATAAAAAAAGAAAAAAGAAAAAAGAAGGTCAAATTCAATAAAACGAAACTGATAGAAGGTCAACAGGATTGTACGGGATTGGCATCTTTAGTATAAAACAACCAATCAGTACTCTTCTCTCTCTGTAAAAATATTTTTGGTGATCCCTTAGATAGTTAAAAGTTTATTTTTGCTTTGTATTATTTGTATCCTGTAAAAATATATATGTATTAGTGGTTTAAAAAACTTCTATAACCCTGAGAAGAACTGATGGTGTAATATCAGTGATTGAAATAACAGTGCCTAATCACTGGAGTTATACTCAAAAGTCACTCCTTCATGTTGATTGTTTGCTTTTATTTTGATCAATGAATATATTATTTTGTGCATAACTGAATTCTGTGATTACATGCAGTGAAAAGAATTTTGTTTGAATCTGCAACACTCTGTTCTTGTATAAAAAAGTAAGAATGGAACCGGAGAAGAATACCCCAAGTAGAGATTTTGTATATGATTGGCTTCTTTGTAACAAAATTACCAATCAAAATTACAACTTTTTTTATACATAAGCAACTTCTTTGTATGGCTGCTTGATACGTTCTCTTTTTGAAAAATGTTTGTGGCCAAAGGAAGTCAATATATCAATGATTGTTCTAAACCACAAAAACCAATTTCTTTTGCAATCTGACAATGGATTGTGTTACACCAGAGTTCTTCGGTCAAGTACTTTTTAATAAAACTACTCTACAGGCTACTTCTCTCATGTTTCTCAGTTTGATAAAGGAACCAGGTCAAACAAATTAAGCGGCAATAGTCAAATAAAAAAATGCAGTTCTTTATCACCCTCCAGTTTCTGAACCCAAAATTAAATTTCACTGACTTATTTTTTGCAGAAAAAATATATAGATAGCAGAGAAATGACAATTCAGAATATAAAAACTATGACACAGGCGCCCGTTGTTGAAATAAGAACAAATAAACACTGTGAAGGAAGGATTGTTGAACATAGCTTCTAACTTTTTAGCCTGAATCTATGCTAAGAAATCACTCCTCCGCAGTAGTTACTTAATCTTATTTCCAACACTGGGAGCATCAATTTATTTCTGTAATAACTACACCTGAAGTAGAATTAGCCCACTAATATCTAATAGTTTACAGTAGAAATTATATTATATACCATTGATACAGAGAAAAATATTATTAGTTTTTCCCAATATTACAATGCTCACAGATGGCGTGATCAGAAAAAGGCAGAGATTTGCGAATATGTTTTTATAATAATAATATATATTATATAATAATGGTCTTTAACCCTACCAAGTTTGATGGCAAAAGGATATGTGACTCTTGAGATAGGACGGGGGTCAAATTGACCCCCCCCCAAAGATTGTGGAGAAGAGATTTTTCCAAGTATCCTCAGCCAATCTGGCTATAAATATGCCAAAATATCTCACCTCCACAGTGATGACCAGCTGTTATTTTAACTCCTGAAATTCTTTAACTCCCTTGATTTATAAAAGGAGCCGTAAGAATAGTACTTGAAATAAGAGTAACTAATCACTGTGGAGGAGTGATTTTGGGCATAACTTTGGATTACAGAGCTATGCCCAAGAAACCCTCCTCCACAATGATTATTTACTCATATTTTGACTGCTGTGTTGCTATGTATACCTAAAGGCGGATCAGAAACTTTAATGTGAAATTTCATATCAAGGATAAACACCCAAATTTTACATGTCATTAGGATTTCATGTTCTCATTAAGTTGATTAAAGTTTCAGTTCAAATAAACAATTGGAACACCATTATCAAGATCAAACTGGGGAGAAGAGTAGTGAAATTTCGAATCATAGCCTAAAGCAATGCTCAATAATCACAGTAGATATGAATTGCATACATACGTTATACATCATAGCATTATAGAATATTGCCACAAATGCTAGTACCAAATTTCAAAATGCTAGCCCTTCGGGAACATGGTCTCTTAAGAAAAGCGCCGCTAAAAATAAATACCAAAATATCAAAATATCCGTTATAATTAACACAACCATAATGATGTAATTAGTCATTGCTGAAAGTTTGAAGCCTTTATGATAAATATTAAATGAGTCATTAACATTTGTACTTTTATAAAGATTTCATGGGCAATTTGAAAGATGGTTTCAAAAAATGACCAATAAATCTTAAAGATCACGTGCTATGGCTATGAATATTTTCAAAAATGTGTCAATTAGGAACATACTAATTGTGACAAAGTTTCAAGACTTTCAGCATTTACACAAGAAAATTTATTCGAAAAAATGTGGCACCCTGGCATAATTGTATTAACGTCTTAGATGCAAAACAATATCTTTTTGGTGTTTATCAGTGCCGATGGGCTTAGCAATCCTCACATGTTCTAAGCTACAGTTAATAAGAAACAAGATATATGAACCTACATAAAAATCGCATTTGAAAACTGGGTTTTGAGGTAAATATGAAATTGGCAAAATGTTGATGCAACAAAAATAAAACTTTGTCTATCAACTTTTAATATAGCACTCTTCAGCAAATCGCAAACTCACAATGTTATCAATCTTGCTGGTTAAAGATCCAATCAGATTCACATAGTAGATTTTGACACATGATCAATTTTACAAACTTTACCCTAGTTGTAGTTATAAGAAGTAATATAATAGGAAGGGGATAAATAATAAACATAACAAATAACAAATGTTGGAGATCAGGAAGAGATTGTTATTGGTGGTGGTAAAAGAAAACAACAACATGTTTACAAAATTATTTTGCAATGACGCAGTCTTAATCTTTCTACAACCTGAGCAAAGGCTCTTGTCAACATAAATTTGGTATCAGAATACAGATGTGCCTGATTAAAAATTCTAAACTTGACGCATGTACTGTACGTAGGTTGTGAAAGTAAAAATAGAAAATCAATACACTGGATAGGATATGTAAAATAAGCAGTGGTGCATATGATCCGTTCAATATCACGCTCTGGGGTAAATTTCGAGCCATGTCCCTGCTATCTACCTGTTCCTCTAGGCATAGACATTGTACTCTCTTAATAGCAATTATTTCATGGAACTTAATCATGCAAGTCTGTGATTGTGATACATTTTATTTCTATTTTTTTTTAAGGATTTCTTATTTTTGAAACATTTTGCAATATTGGATAATTAAATGTTGCAAATGTTTGTGCGCTTACGGTTAGGCAATTTGCATCCTTGCACTGTAACAGCTTCCTTTTCTTTGAATCATTAATCAGCCATCTACTTTACTTTATTTCAAAATAGTTTTACCTTGCTAGAAACTAGTCAAAAGTAACTCACAAGTGTTTATTAAATTTTCAAAGTTTCTTTTCTAACTTTTAGACTTTATTATAAAACATATGTCAGTGTTTAAAATAAGAGCAAATAATCACTGTGGTAGAGGGATTTTTGAGCATTGCTTTAGGCTTTTATTTCAAATACGTATATGCAATATATAGGCTCTAGTACTAGGTTTCTTATAAAAAATATGTGTATGTCACATAATATATGCAATTCTCTCTGTTGGCAAGTGAAAAATACAATGTTGATGTAATAACATATTAACTATAAAGAAATCTCATTTTGTGGATAATGGTAGCAAAATTATTTGACTGTGTGAGGGAACAAAAATAATAAACGTTTAGTAAACATTTTTTTTTCAATGAAAATTAGATTTAATCTTACACAAATAAAAATATTTGTCTTGTTATTTTAAGTGGGTCACATGATTCATTTACATCATCCATCATGTGGTCTCATGTAACTGACATTTAAATATTGTTAGTTTGAGTCAATATATATCCTTTTTATTTCAATGAGTTGTTAATCAAAGGTACAGTATTGAAAGTAGCTCGCCAAAACAAGTGAAAATTAAACCAAGCACATAAATATGATTTGCATACAAACTTTATACAATACAGTGTTTGAAATAAGAACAAATAATCACAAATAATCACAGCGGATTATTTTGGGCATAATTTCAGGTTTTGTGGCCAAAACTATGCTTAAAAATATTTGTTCTTATTTCAAACACAGATTATACATCATAGTATTATACTACGTAAAAGTAGAGAATATGCATAAGTTATAACTTGTTTTTAAATTTAGTCTTTTCAAATTACAATTAATTATGTATAATAGGCTAATATAGATAGACTCTGAACAAAGACTAGATATAACGTTGTTATTGGTTGATAAGAACCATATATCATGCAAGTATAATATAATTTTATAATAACTCACATAGTTTATACTATCTGTTGCAAACAAAATTGAAAATAACACTAGAGAATAGAACATTGAACAATCTTCCTCTGTTGAATTGTGTATTGTCACTATATTTCTAATTCCGATTGGGATTAATTATAAAAATCAACTTATACTCATGGTATAGTAATTATGTTTTATGACTCTTAAGTGAGTAAATATTAATAATCATTTCAAAATTGAAGAAGGAAGCTTCTCAAAATCAAATTGGAGACAATTCCTAAAATTCTAAAAATTATTTTTGAAAATTCTTATCATTAATTTATCTCCAAATATTGAAGAAGAAGCTTCCCCAAAATACAAAATGGTTGCCAAACAAATTCATGGTCAAATATGGGTTAAAAATAGGGTTAAAACATTAATGTTTAGCATTGTTGATAAAGCTTCGATTACCGTCATATGCAATTTCTAGATTGGAGCATTACGACGGTTTTTGTGAACATAATGTATTTCGGTTGTGAATAAACAAGATGGCCGTCCCAGAAGAGGATGTGTTATAGATCACAACAACGAAGAAAAGAGTAGTGTTCTTTCAAACAATGGAATTTCTTTTGATAAGTGCCTATAAACACGGACATGAAAATCAACCATGATTAAGAAGAAACTTTTTAATTACAAAGATTAAAAAGAAAACGCTGGAGCAAAGTGGAAGAAGCAGATTCTAGCTCATAGAATGGAACCTTTAGATCGGTGTATACTGCATATTATATTGTACCTTTGCTAGTGCAGTAACCATATTGTAGGGAATAGTGCTAAATTATAAGTATTTTTGTTTTAAATCCATAAGAATGTTGTGTGCATTTTTTTTTTGTTTTGTTTGGTCAAATAATGTATTTGCTTGGTATATGCAATAGCTCTTATTTTGTTGAGTAGGACGATTGGAAACCAATATGGATACACATCTAATACCTGTTCAAGTTTATTTGAAAAATGTTATTTTAAATTTTGAAGTATTCTTATCTTTATAATAAAAGTCATTTCAAAATCAACAAACATTTTTTCACTTCTCAGTGGGAAAAAACTTGTTTAAAGTCCATAGTAAAGACACTAGTACAAACAAGTTTTTGCCCACTAGGCAAGCACATTGAAACTAATTAATTGTTTATGAATTTAATAAATAGAACCAAATAAGAATGGTCTAATAAACATATTTCCCTATTGATATTTGATATTGACAGGTGACTCTCAACCAATGTAATTGCTTATTTTAGAATTTGTGTGAACCCCTAGTAGAGATTCCAGCCCTCTGAATCCACGACGGCATTCAGCAATGCCGTCGTAATTGCCGTAGGTCTATCAATCTACGACGGCAAAAA
>JAULBZ010004695.1:0-14395 GCA_032360805.1 Neoturris breviconis | reverse complement strand
AGATTAAATGTGGTAGATTGAAGGGTAGGTAACAGTTGGGGGAGGGGTTGAGTTAAAATTATGAATTTTTTTATTTTACAACTGTACAATAAACATGAGTAAATGAGATAAAATTGATAAGATCTTACTAAAAATACCTAAGCAAAAAAAAATTAGGTAACAGAGAGTAATCACTGTGGAGGAGCAGGTTTTGATTGAAGCAATGCTAAAAAATCACTCCTCCACAGTGATTATCTGCTCTTATTTTGAACGCTGCAGGGCTAGTTAATGTCATTATGAACATGATCATCATTTTGCCAAGATCAGGCCTTCTGAAGCTGTTTCCATGATCCAATTTATTGACTTCAGATGTTCATGCCCCAATGAGATTTAGAGTGTGTACTTTTTTGAAGGGGTGTGGTTATCTAAAAAAAGTAGGACTTTCGGGATGCTCTTATTTGGAAAAACATGGTAATTGATTATTAAATCACCATAGTTCAGATTCTGTGGTAAAAGTATTGACAATTCACTGACTATCATACCTGATCCGTAGATAGACACTTCATAGCTGTGACACCATTATCCTCTGGGATTCTGTCATCTAATTTTACCTTCTTTGCTCCCCATTTTTCTTGAATCTTTTCCTTGATTTTGTTCTTTCCTGCAGTGACTTTTTTACGCAAAGAACCTCCTAAACCTTCTCTGTCATTCTCCAAAATCTTAGCCTCCTCTGTGATAAGGTTAGGAGATACAACATGGTTGTAAACATCGTAATTTGGCTTAGTATTTTTAAGTATGTCTTCACTTTCTTCATCCAAAAAGCCAAACGATATGATACTTCCGCCTGCTTTAATATCAATATTTAACACGTTCTCTGGAAAACCTAAGACAATTAGTTAGCTACTACAATGTTTCAAATAAGAGCAAATAAACACTGTACAGGAGTGCTTTAGACTACAAAGCTGATCAAAATAGGAGTATATAATTACTGTTAAGGAGGTATTTTTAACCACTATTCAGCGTCTATAGAGAAGAGCTATGAATTTTTGCTCAAAAATGATTATTTGCTGGATGTCTTAATAGTTTTATACATACATAGTTCGTTATGTTGTTCATCGTTAATTGATTCATCTGTGATAAAATTTGATATAATCTCGTCATGAATTGGATCCTGTTAAAAAATGGTTCTTATCTATTATTTTCTATTAAACCAAGCACCAGGCAGGAGTAGTGGAACACTGTAACATGTAAATTATGTAAGTAAATTAGCGTATCTAGCAAGTTAGCTAGTGGTCGAAATAAGACCGTTAATAATCACTGTAGAGGAGGAATTTTTTAGCATAGCTTCAGACTTTATAGCTATGCCCAAATATTACTCCTCCACATTCATTATTTGCTCTTATTTCAACAACTGTTAGAATACATCAAGCATGCATGTAAAACTATATACAGAACATATCCATTGATATTAGCTTTTCAAAAATAAAATCTACAGAGGAGAGTACTGAGGCAATGATCTTGGCCTAACACACTTCTGCACAGATTCATTAAACAGTGTCTATTAATAAGGACATGAGAACATGTCATAAAACACTGTAACATCCCAGTAAGCAAAAACATACAAGTCAGCTGTAAAGATGCTAGAACAACGTTTAAAGAAGGTTGAACAAGTTTTTGCCCACTGGGATGGTGTGCTTACTTTAAAATATATCTATTCGAAAGCTGAGCGTATTTGAGAAGCCAAAATGCTGACACCCATAGAAGAAGAATCATAAAAGATAATAATTTTCATATGAGAAACATTTTAGAATGAACTCCATAGTGAACATAAATACGGTTACACAAGAATTTGACCGTAATAAGAAGTCGACACCGAGAAAATCCATTTGTTTAAATGTAAATGGTAGCACAACGTTTTAGTCCATTCGACTGGAAATTGCATTTTGTCACACAAAGGACATTTTCTTTTAACGTTGCATCATTAATTAATTCGTTTTTGCATTAATGACGCAATTTACAAAAAAATCTTCAGAAGAATTTGAAGAATTAAACATTTGTGGAAGGGGCTACTCGAATGCTGATATCATATTTCAAAACAGCAGCACTTCAGAAACATGGTATAAAAAATGAATGGGCTACAATCACTTGAGTATAGCTTTACAGAAGTTGGTACTAACCTGTTTATGTAAAAAAAAAATATCTCTATTTGTAGGTTCTGAAGGAAGATTCCAATTCCCATCAGGACTGAAGTTAATAGTTGGATATAAATACTCTTGTAAAGGATAGCTCATTGTATTTATGCATGGTGTTGGTGCAATATATGCATCTAAAAGTAATATCATGTATTGTATTTGATTGGTTCATTTGTAATGGTGTAACCAATCAATATCATGATTTTTGACATATTTTTAGATTTCAAAACTGCAAATAAGTTATAAATTGAATGTTAAGATAGGTAACAAATACTAAATAGTAATGGAAATATAACTTGGGGTGGAATACTTTTTAGATTTTTTCTAACTTCTTAATTGCCAATAAAAATTGTAAAATTATTTTGTCAATCTGCATTTGTATTGCTATGTTAACCAAGTGAATTTAATTTAAGTTGAGTTTAATTCATTTTGTTTAAACATTTTTTATGCTTATTTGCCATTTTTCATATCAAAAAAATATTGTTGCAAAAAATTGAGAAAGTATTTGGAACACAACATCTAACAGTATCTGAAAACACATAATTTCAAATACTTAATTTTTGTCCAATTCCAATAAAAATGTCAAACCCACCATGTGTCACAGATGACGTCTCAGAAAATCTGATGATGTCAGCAAAATATAATTCTGTGGTAATGGGCTATATTCCTGTGGTAATAGGCTACCATTGTGTCAAGTTTTTAAGCTTGTAGCACATCCTCATCAAAACTTACGGAGGGATCCTTACCTTCGACCCCCAAGACTTACAAAATTCAGGCCAAATAATGTTAATGGGACTTTGCCAAGCGTTGTCACTTTTGCACCTTGCAAAATGTAGATTACGTCTATTTTTATTCCCAGCTACAGTATTTTATACAAATATTGGGTGAGTATACATTTTAAATAACATTTTTTTATCTTTTATATCCGGAAACATAACTGGGACCAAATTAAGTAGAATGTTGTCACACTGGGATAAAAAAAAATTATTATAAGCTGCAAAGAGAAACTATCCAATTGCTATTCAACCATGAGAAAGTATTTTGCTAACTGTACCTACACCGAGTGGGCAAGAACTTGTTCAAAGTCAGCAGTAAAGATGCTAGAACAACATCGAACGGTGTTGTTTTAGTGCCTTTTCTACTGACTTTGAACATTAATAAATTAATTAAATACTCAATTACAATACAATCAATCTGTGATAATAAAAACCATTAATAAATTATATAATTACGAAACCATGGTAACGATGCTGAAATTAAAAACAAATCTGATAATTTTTTTGCATAATTGAATTGGCAGACATGCCACTGTAGTTTTTAAAACATCAGCTGGGGGGTCTGGGGGTGCCCTGTAAGAGCCTCCAGTGAGGTACAGGGTAAATAGATAGTCATATTATCACTATTATTTTGTATTCTTTATTTTTGTTTATGGATGTAAACATGAAGAAAAAATTATACGTTGTAAAGTGAATGTTCGAGTTGGAACGTACCACTGGAATTCCGGCCTAGGAATTATTGAATTGGCTATTGTTACCATATTGATAACATTGACAAGAGGATTTTTCTAGGTAAATCGATAATTAAATGAATTTAAATGATCAACTAAAACTTACTCATCACAGAGTTTATAACATAATGGAAAGCCTTAAAATAACTGTACAGAATTGTAGTATCTATGAAGGAGAGTGTCATATCAAAGGACCTGTACTTAATTGCGTTTTTTTATGACTTAGTACTCTACATCAATAATCCAAAACAATAAAGATTTTCATTTTTAATCCCGATACCAGGAACGGAACGGCAGTTGCTGAAACAAGAGTAAATAATCACTGTGGAGAAAAGATTTTTGAGTATAGCTTCAAGAATCACTCCTCTATCATTTTATTTGACATTACAAAATCAAAATCATTAAAAACATGGTTTTTACTTTCACGTATAAGGTAAAATAGCTTATTTTGTTTACATACATTCCAGAATGATGCCTGGGATACACCATTTGTATGAACTTCAAAAGAAACATTTATATATAAACATACTTAGTTCAAGCAGGTCTGCAATATTATTATCTTCCATATTATTCCATATCGTTGTCGTTGTCGTTGTCGTTGTCGTTGTCGTTGTCGTTGTCGTTGTCGTTGTCGTTGTCGTTGTCGTTGTCGTTGTAATGAATTTCTTAGCCAAATTTATACAAACTACATAAACTTGAATATTATTAGTTCAGTTCACAAAAATATTTTTATACCACAAACTTTTGATAACTCTTATAAGCAACTGTCTTCACCACGATGTAATTCTAAACTAACTTGCTAATAATTTAATCTTACACTTCCTAAGAACGAAAGTAACGCCACTTTCTATGAATATAAAAATATACTTGTGACCTTGGCAACTCATAAATGTTATAATGACTAGTTTCATTTCCTTCATAGAGCACTCCTACGCAGAGTGTAAACACAATAATATAAAAGATATAAAGAAGTTGTATACTTCATAGTAGGCAAAAACTTGTTCAATGTCTGCAGTAAATAGAACAATGTTTTCAAGTTGGTCTAGCCATGTACGTCCATGGTCTAGCTCCCTTACTGCTGACTTTGAACAGGTTTTAAAGTTGGTCTAGCGGCCTTACTGCCGTACTTGGACAGGTTTTTGCCCACTGAATTAAAGTGATTTAGGTTGTTGACAGAGACAAAGAAGGGTGTTTGTCAGTCAATTCAGGCTTCGAAATTCAGGTCAGCATTCCCCTGTGGAGGGAATGCCGACCTGAATTTCGAAGCCCGTAATTGGTTTTTTTATTTTATTTAAAAAATATATTTTCATTAAAGCTATATGACCACAAACAAAACCCAGTCAACAAAATCTTGTTCAAAGTCAGCAAAATAACGTTACAACAACAATTATGATTAGCTTTGATCAGTGTTCAAAATATAATAGCAAATAATCATTGTGGATTAAAAGGGATTAAAACTTGTTATTATAGTACAAACACTTCTCAAATATGTAAAGTATGTTAGAAGAAAAACAACTCGGTCATGTACCAGACAATTGACTTGTAAAATATAAATAAATAGACACCATTAAAAAACACAACATAATTCATTGGACCAAATAAGAGTAAATAATCACTGTGGGGGAACAGAAGGTTTTGTAGTCTAAAGCTATGCTTAAAAATCTCTCATCTAAAGTAATTATTTCCATCACTGATGTTGAAAGATAAAAACGAGGTCGGCAGATAGCTGTTAAACTGTCAGACATCAACTGTGGACTCCTCCTGTATTTCAAGAACACTTCTTCACAGTTATTTCAGAGTAATAAAAGAACATCCATGCTGCATTATCATATATTTAAACTTTAATATATACAATTTAATAAGGTAATATAATAACAACTGCACGATCAATGCTGGGTCAGCAATACTGCGGTTGATTAGCAGTCAAAACAAGAGTATATTATCACCGTGGTGGATACCACTTCTCCACAGGGATTATTAATTCGCATTATTTTCTTCTAAATAAGATAATTTCCACATGATACGAATTATTGTTATTTTATATTCTGTCAAAGATTTCTCTTATAGCTTACTAAGTCTTTTAGGATAAATATTTACCAGCATTGCTGTTTATTTACCATACAAAAAACAACTTGAAGGAGAGCACCCAATGATTTTAAAATTGCTTAGGAAATAGTCAACCAAATTCAATTAAGTTGATTTTTGAGCATCTTTCACAAACGCTATTAACAGTAATTTCAAATACTGTACCAAGCAATATGAGATCAAATTTTTCACCATGTATCATACTAATCATCTTCGTCAGAAGAAACATTTTTGGAAGATTTTCGTCTTTTCTTTAAAGGTTGTCTTTGTTTTGGTTTTATGTCTTCTTCTTCGTCTTCATCTGCACTTTCATCTTCACTCTCCTGATGTAAAAAAAAATAATCTTTTACAGAATTGTGTTAGATCAACGAAATTGCAACAGATAGGTTTCTTTAGTACAAAGAGGATCAAGACAAGTCTCCAGAGATTTATCGAGTAGACTTAAGAATTAGGACTTAGGACCTTACAAACTCGAGTCTTACCCATTAAAGTAGAAATTCAGAATTTTCGTCCATTTTCTTAAAAAAAGTATATTTTCATAATTTTGCAAAATTTGAGCCTGGGACAACATTTCATAAAATTCTAGTGTTGCAAAAACCGAAGAAAACCTAAAATGCAAAAACAACTTAATTAAATTCTTATTTTGACTGGAAATCACCAAAACCTGTTTTCTCAGACAAGCAAATACTTAATGAGACATTTTTCATGAATTTTGGTGAGTAGATTTCAACTGCAAAAAATGACCAGGACAAGTCTCTAGAGATTTATCGAGTATACTTAAGACTTAGGGTTTAGGATCTTAGGTCTTTTTGTAAACTTGACAAATTCTGATGCCCCTAGCAGCCTAGTATCCAGGCTCTTAGGATTTTTTGTGTCTTTTGTCTTGCTACTCAGAATTTAAAGCTTTTTATGGAAGTGGAAATTTGGAATTTTTGCTTAAATTTTACATTGTCTCGAATATTTACGTAAGTGCTTGTAGAACAACGTTGTTCTAGCGTCTTTACTGCTGACTGTGTGATGTCAATTTCTACCAATAGAATTTATTTTTTTGGCTTTCGCTCGTCTCGTGGAAATCCACCTAACACCTTTCGTCAGTGTTAAATGTTAAAGTGGTCGAAATAATAGTAAATAATCACTGTGGAGGAGTGAATTTTGAAATCACTGTGGAAGAGTGAATTTTGAATATAGCTTAAGATTTTATAGCCTGAAGCGATGTTCAAAAATCACTCCACAGTGATCATTTGCTATTATTTTGCTCACTGCTATAAATAAATAAATAAACTTGCTACCCAAAAACTCACCTCGTCTTCACTTTCTGATTCATCGGATGATTCTTTTCTGACACGACCACCACGACCACTACGGGTAACTCTTTGAGTCTTACGTTTCCGATTCACACGACCAGGTAGTTCACTAAATTCTGCAAATAATGGCTTGCACCTAAAATATTAAAGAGGATCCAAAAGTTTGGTTTTATTCAACTAAGGAACTCCAGTTTTTGCTCAAATCATAAAAATTGTGTATTCATGTGCATATCACAAATAACCAAATCACATTAGAGATCACGCTCCTCTTATTTTATTATTCTAAACAAGTTTTTGCTCACTTGGTGGTTGTAATGAACTTGTTGTAATGTTGAAAATGTTGCTCCAACATCATTGTTGCAGACTTTGAACAAGTTTTTGCCCACTGGGTAGGCTGATCAGTTGGTGACATACTTCAATGAACATGTTCCATTAGATTAATGATGTCAATTACGTGCAAATCCTGCATTTGTCACCTCTATATCATTAGGATACAAAAAAATGTTTTGTTTACTTACTTTGCCTTGATATCAACATCTGTGATATTCTTTTTAGCCTGTGTTAAAGCATATCGAAGTGACTCATATTTGAATACTAAATTGAAGAAATCATTACTAAAGCAAACCTCAAGATAATGGACGGACATCACCTGTGGAGGAGTGTTTTTGAGTACTTTTCAGTACTTAAAAAAACACTCCTCCACAGGTGATGTTTGACCATTATCTTGATGATGGACATTCCCATCCCTGTGCTAAATATACAAAAATATTTTTTACACAAACAAAATTTGGAGGAGAGTACTGCAGCAAAGAATTTGGCTGATTTATTTCCTGATTTATTTATTTAAGAAATCACTTTCATATTACCTTAAGAGTAAATGATCACTGTGGAAGAGAGATTTTTGAGCACAGCTTCAAGCTATTAAGCCCAAAACATTGTTCCAAAATCCCTCTTACACAGTGATTATTTGCTCTTATTTCAAACACTTACATGCCATATCATTAGTATCTTGACAATGTTTATAATATTGATTTAAATGCAAAACAATTTGATCTAATGTTGGATTGTATCTCGTTGAAGCACTAAAACAGATCAATGTTCAAAATAAGAGTAAATAATCACGGTGGAGAGCATTGCTTTAGGCTTTCTAGTCTCAAAGGTGACTCTTCCACAGAGATTATTTGCTCTAATATTTAACACTGTAGATTACATAGCGATAAAATTAACATCAAATAATCTCTGTGGAGGAGTGAAATTTAAGCATAGTTTCAGTTTACATTACAGTTCACTCCTACACAGTGATTATTTGTTGTCATTTTCAGCACTGTTATTAATATTTGTAAAGAATTGAATTATGCCATTGATATTTGTTGACTCATAATGCCCTTCTTCTAGTTTAACAAACCGAATTTAGTTTCTTTCATCAACACAATGTCTATCTTTTAGTATAACAAGCTTAACTTCTTTAAAACTACTAATAAATGTTTCATTCATGCTTGATAGAGGACATTTTAAGAACTTACTTTCCTTGCTTTTTCTTTACATTTGATGGCTTTGTCAACAGTTGTGCAAGAACATGAGCGAGATCTCTTGCTTCTTCTTGCGACCAAGCTTTAAATAGACATAAACTAAAAGTTCTACCACAGCCTTCCACATCCATACATAAAACTGGTTTTATGATCTCCATTTGAGGGCTGAAACAGAAATATAATAATATTACTGTATGATATTCCTCCAGGCAGAGTTTCTAGATGTACCAGTTGAAATTTATGGATGGAACATTGTGGAGAAGGGTTGTATCTTAATGAACTAGCAGTTGATTGGTTCTGTTCTTGGAGGGTGGGATTCCGACTAGTGCCATATTTTTTCGAATAAATTACTTTTCTTGTGTATATCCTAAAGACACTTTGTCACAATTAGTATATTCACAATTTACACTCGATCTTCAATATTTATTGGTCATTTCTCGAAACCACCTACCAAATTTCCTATAAAATCTTTATAAAAAGCAAAAAATACAAATATCAATAACTCATTCATCATTATTGGTTTCAAACTTTCAACAATAACTAATTCCATCATTATCTTTATGTTGCAAATAAAATTATGACGCCTTGACAGATATTTTAATATTTTGGTATTTTTTCTATCTTGGCGCCTTATTCTGACTAAAGTACATTACTTTATGGAAAACCCGAAAGACTTGTTATAAAACATTACCTTTCTGTAAAAATCAGCTTTAGAACACTTTAGAAAAGTTATAGGCTTCGAAAGAATACACACTTTTCAAAAAAGAATTCATAGTAAGGTGTGGATTTTGATGACATCAGAAAAAAATATATTTATTTCAAAATTTTTATTAGATGCTTTACTATTACCCTACCAAGTTTTATGACTGTATGTTACGCCAATCCTGAGATCCCAAAGAGGGGTAGGGCGGAATCCCCAAGGCCATTTCAACCCATCCAAAGCCCGGCTTAAATAGGGGTAAGATATAAGGCTAAAATAACCTATGTAAAAGTGTTTTTTGAGTGCAGCTTTCACATACATGCCAACAACTATTCCGCCAAAACACTCCTACGTAGGTGAGTTACTTTCATTGTTGGAGTATAACTTAACAGTGTTCGAAATAAGAGTAAATAATCACTGTGAAGGAGATATTTTTAAGTAACGAGGATCAAAATTCAGGGATTTTGTTCTTATTTCAAACAATGTGGTCATGCGAGGTATTCAGAATCTTTAATTGTTTTAAAAGCACTCACGATTCAGTTCTTAATTGTAATAACAGATGGTTCAGAGATTCTGAATGCCGAACATTTTTCAATGAAGGAAGAACACCAACTAACATCTCCACAGGTGTTTCTTCTGCATTTATTAGTTGCCATAAACAAGATTGCTCAAATGCAGACCAGGTTAACGAAGCTTCTAAATAATCAAAATAATAAGAGCTATATAGACGGGTGTGTATCAAGCAAGTCAATGTGAATTATTAGTGAATTATTATTTGTCTTAAAGAAACCAGATGATTGCAAGTTCTAATCACACACAAAAAAATTGTGGTGAAAGTCAAAAGAAGATATTCCATTGGTAGAGATCGATTTGGGGCCACCTCTGCCAAACACTGTACTCAATAAGGGCGGTACTTACCTAACAGACCACCTACTTGATTTTCTCCGATAATTGATAATTCTCCTAACATCATGCTTGTTAGCATAGTATTCATCTAAACAAGTATTAGTTCCATTATTCTATTAAGCCGCTCACTAATGCAAAAACATATAAACTCCAAATTCAGAAGCATCACAAGTACAATTGGTAATATTAAGACACTTAAGGCTCAGAATAACTATCTTGTACGAGGGAAACTGTTGCTTTATCTACTTCAAGGATACAGTCAATGAGTGATAGTTCCTTACAGATGCTAACTTGATTAGTGAATTAGTGATTAGTGATTGTAAATTCCTTTTAACATAAATAATCAAAGAAGGTACGGTATTAAAATTAGTCCACCAAACCAAGTGAAAGTTAAACCTAAGCACATAAATATGATTTGCATAAACACATTATACAGTGTTTAAAATTATGTCTTTATTAAGATGATAGAGTTTCAGGGCAAATTAACAATTGGAACACAATTTTTAAGGTAAAATTATGTCAAGTCACTGTGAAAAAGAGTAGTGAAATTTCCTCACCAGTGGATATGAATTGCATACACACATTATACATCATAGCATTAGGTGTATTGTCTTATAGTATTAGTTATGCTTTTAAAGATTTAGTATATGTTATATACACTGTACAAGCAACAGTCAGATTACATGTATAGCATAGGATATTCTTTAACCATACATGCATTAACAATTGTGTCTGAAATTTTTTTTGCAAGTTATAGTTCTATTTAAAGTTTCATTTTATATACACTCTATACATAGAATGGTTTTTGCTAGTTAATAAATCCATTATAATGCATGGGATGGTTTTTACTAACTGACGTTATAAAGCACTAGAGAATAGAACAATGTAACAGAAGAATATATGTTCTTTATTATTCGTTATATTTTTATAAGATTCTTTTATTAAAAAATCTTCCTCTATTGATTTGTGTATTGTAATTATATTACTAATTTGCATTAGGAGCAATTATAAATGTTATAAAAACCAAAATATTATACTCTTAGTAATAATTAAATGTTTTACAACTTTAAAGTGGATATAACATTAATAGTTATTTCAAAATTGAAGAAAGCTTCCCGAAATCAAAATGGAGATTTCAATTCAATTTATATATCACTTATAATCATAATCTGAAAAAATTGAAGAAGAAGCTTCACCAAAATACAAAATGTCTGCCAAAAAAGGTTCATGGACAAGTCTAAATGTGATTCTGGTTGAAGTCTCATAGAAAAAATATATGACTAATATAAAATAAATATGACTCTGGTCAGATCCTTATAAACTGAATTCAAAACATTTCTAAGTCAACAAAAATCATGAAAAAATCATTTTAGTGAATGTAAATCAAATGTCTCCACTTTTGAAAAATCCCCTTTTTGTCGATAATCCGTTCAGAGCTGACAAAATTGAAAACAAATTGGCCAGCATTCTTGTAATATGTCCTAGAATAACCAAATTTCAGGACGGTACCATCCCTCGATTTGGATCCTTTTTGCACAAAACTCGGGACTGAGTAAACAAAATTGAAAAAAAAATTGGCTAGAATATCGCCACAGCAATTTGGGAACATGGTTTATGAAGAAAGTTGAGACGCCGTCGCTGCAAAGTGATAGCAATAGCCCATCCAAACTTTGTTTGGTGAGCCAAAAACTATTGAAGAAATATTGAATCAGCTTGGACCATATTTAAGGTTTTCTATAAAACAAAGTGTAGAGTGAATCTAGATCTTAGCAATCAGACTATTGCTGAAGTTAATTACCTCGTCTGGATGGATTGTAGACACAAGCATTTTAATGATTTCTTTGTTACCGATCGTTACATCTTTAAAATGTTTAAATATGATTTCGATCAAGTACATAAATAAAGCAGGATCGTATTCACAACAAACCTAAAAATAAACAAATCAAAGGTATGGTATTGAAAGTATCCACCAAACCAAGTGAAACCTAAGCACATAAATATGATTTGCATACACACAGTATACCGTGTTCGAAATTATGTCTTTATTAAAATGCCAAATAAACAATTAGAACACATTTTCAAAGTAAAATTATGTTAGGTCACTGTGGAGGAGAGTAGTGAAATTTCATATCAAGGATAAACACCCAAATTTTACAAGGCATTAGAATTTTATGTCCTTATTAAGTTGATAAATTTCAGGTCAAAAAAAAACAATTGGAATACCTTTATCAAGGTAAAATTATGTCAAGTCACTGTGGAGAAAAGTAGTGAAATTTCATATCATAACTTGAAGCAATGCTCAAAAATCACTCCTTCACAGTGGATATGAATTGCATACTTAGATTAAAATAAAGAATACACCTATGTTATAGTATTAGTTGTATCAGACTATTTTGTATGGTATAGGATATGCTTTGATGTAGATGTATATGTCTGTATTATGTCTGTATATGAATGTATATGTATGCATGTATGTATATATAGTAGTATATAGGAACCATGTATTTAGTATTTATAAAAAAAATGCATTTAATACTCGTAAAACACAAAACTTAAACTTAATTTATTAAGTTGATAAAATAAGTAAAGGTGGTTGTTTTTTTGGTTGTTTTTTCTATATTACAAAACTTGCCAAAAAATACTATAATTAAAAAAAAATAAAAAAATTATACTCTTAAAGTGAATACACATTGATACACTAATGTTATTTATTTCAAAATTGAATCCCACAAATCATCTCAAAAAAATAAAATAATCATTTTGGTGAATGTAAATGTTGTTATGTCTCCACTTTTGAAAAAATCCCTTTTTCACCAATACTCGGTCCCAAGTTGACGAAATCGAAAAGGAAAAAATTGGCCAGCAGTCTCGCTCGTAATATAGCTTAGAATGCCAATGGACTCTTTTTGCCCAAAACTCGGAACCAAGTGGACAAAATCGAAATTTTTTGGCAAGCCCAACTAGAATATCGCCACGAATGCTTGTACTTCGGGAATGGTCTATTAAGAAAAGCAAGACGCAGCCTGCGCCGCAAAGTGATAGCAATATTCCATCTGGGCTATAAATGAATCAGCAACCACACCAAAAATGAGCATGTATTTATCAGAAAACGTTTGCAAAATACTCATATTCAGAATTTTAAGGAAACATTGTGTGTGCTTGTGAGAAAATTTAAACTTGAGTCATTAATTTACAAATTATTGAGTGTAATGGGAGTTCTTTCATAAAAGGTACCTTTAAATCTTGTGTGAGAACTGTTTTGAGAGTTCGGTCTTTAAAATAACTAACATAATCTTCATAAACAGTTAATTTTTCTTCATCATTATAACTGAAAAATAAAGAACATGCTACATTTTGTTTTAAAAAACAAAGGTTAGGAGAACCCCTAGAAGTTTAAACATAAATGGGACAAGATTTAAATGAGCTGAAAATTGATCAAATCTACAAACATTTCAAACTACAAAAAACTGCTGAACACAGTACTCAAAATAAAAGTATGAATAATGACTGTGAAGGAGGAACATTTTATTTTTAGACTTTGTAGCCTTAAGGTACAACCCCTCTACAGAGAATATTTGTTCTTATCAACCCTTGCAAAACGGCATCATTTTGTTGATCAAACATCTCGTGTTATTTGTAACCATACTGCTTAAAGAAATTAAATCCCTCCTCCACAGTGGTTATTTGTTTTTATTCTAAGCATTGAAATATTCTTCCACATCAAAATAAGCAAATCTGCAGTGTGTCTGCAATTGATTTAACAAAAGCATTAAAATTTCACTGTTTTATTAAACAAATGGAATCTTACCATGCTTTTAAAAAATATAAGAAATGATATCCTATCTTCTGATCTATTTCGTGGATACCATTTAAAAGAACGTATAAATTTTCCCGATTGATATCATTCTTTGATAGCGAACATATTGATCTAATAGCAGAATGATGTAAGTTAATTTAAATCAGAAATGCATCTCACTGTTTCCACATTAAACAACACAAACGTCATTGTATGTTAGATCAGAAATGCATCTCACTGTTTCCACATTAAACAACACAAATGTCATTGTATGTTATATCAGAAATGCATCTCACTGTTCCCACATTAAACAACACAAATGTCATTGTATGTTAGATCAGAAATGCATCTCACTGTTTCCACATTAAACAACACAAATGTCATTGTATGTTAGATC
>JAULBZ010004694.1:0-14395 GCA_032360805.1 Neoturris breviconis | reverse complement strand
TTGTCTCACTTATTTTGTTTCTGTTTCACTCTTGCCTCACTTATTTGTTTCTTTGTCTGCATTACTGTTTATTGGCCAACTTGGCATAGGCATCTGGTTTAGACTTTATGTTTATATGATAAGCAGTATATTTGTAATATAGTTTAGCTTATTCTTATTCATTTATTCAATATTTTACTAGTGTTATTTGTACATTTAGTTTGAACAAATTCACGTTACAAACGACCACACTACGTTCTTTCCTCGTTGGATCCTCCACACAAAGGTTTTTGCCCGCCTTACAACATGACACTAGTGCTGAAAAAAATAGTTTGGGTAATCTACACTCTGTCAACTCGACAAGTTTTGGCTTAAATTCCATTATATTTAATTCTATCAAATGATGGAACCTTCCCCCAAAAATTGCTTAAAATATTTTTCCACAATCTGAAATCTGAACTGAAACTTATGTTCTTTGACTCTTGTGAGAACCCTCTCTTTTTTCCCTCCTTAACCTTTCTTTGCTATTACAGATGTCGACAGGTTTTAATACATTTATCTACATTTACTGCAGATGTCGATTACTGCATTTGACGGCGTTACATTCCCTTGTTTGCCCGGTCTACGTACAAATGTCACATTTTCCGTTACGAGTCTCGCTTCTCATAAACAAAGAATTAAACCGAGCAGCTTTGTCGATTTCTTCGGTTTATGTCGGTATTCGTTTGAACATCAGTGTACATGCGATGTACATTATTCTTGAAACTCCTGGGATTTTTTTAATTGTCCGTGGCCATTTTTTCTGAACCGCTAACTCTTATGACATGAAACTTGGTAGCTACCCTTATAGAACAACTCAATACAAACACTTTGGGAAAGAAATTGACTTGATGACGTCACTGGCATCTGCTATGACGTTATCAGCTATTTGGTCTGTAGAATGCTGTAAGATGATAACGGTCTATTATTATTGGCGAACCACTAGGCATATAGCATGAAATTTGGTACACTTACAACAGCTCAATACAAACACTTTGGAATACAAAAATTGAATTAATGATGTCATTGGTACCTGTTATGACGTAATCATTCATGGTAAATTTGCTGGTCTGTAAAATATACCTATATAATATACATATACTGCAAAATATACAATTTGGTCTGTAATTTTCAAAGAATTCTTATATTTTATTTATTCTTTCTATAACTAATATTTACTTGTTGAAACAGCAGAGACTGTTTTAAAAATATTTTATATTTTTGAAAAAATTACCCTCTGTTCAGGATTAAGTTACCCCAGGAAAAAGCAAACAAAATATTCAGTAAAAATATCCTTAATCCCAAATCATTAGTAAAGGTTAGAAAAAGTCACCAAATTTCAATACCAAACCATTAATAGGAAACGTTATCACATCAACGTTATCACAATCTTTACAAACTAGAGATGACTCCCCTAACTCAGAGTCATGACTTTGGAAAGCCGAATTAAATGACGCCGTTACGAGAGTCAATTTATATTCTATTAGTATGACTTCCATATTAATAAATAAATGATTCTTTTTTAGGAATCAAAAATAGAATTTAGCACCCACAGAAGAGTCATTTTGATCCTTACTAAGTGTCATTTTCATAATACTTTTTTTTTGAAGTCAAATTGACTCTTCCGATATTCTCAATGACAAGCTACAGTTATAAATATATCTTTCGTAGTTTCACGAGATACTTACTTTACGCTTTTATTGTAGATGTAGGTTTGAATCGCTCATTGTTGAATGCGTATAGCCACGAAAAATGTACAGCGTATGCTATATTAAGTGAAACAAGGAAGCGAAACTTGTTCTATAACATCAAGTTTATTTACAACGTCGATGAAACTTTGTCTTGAACTAACGAGCAAATAATTATTTTAATATCAATTAAAATAAACAAGACAACAATAGATAAGAACCACAATTCGGCAATACGCTTACAAATTTAAATAAATTACATGTTTTGCCAACTTGGAAGATGATAGTCTATGTTTATAAAAACATTAACGTAGGCTAGTAAGGTTGTGCTCTCGATTATTGACTGGGAGCGGATTGCCTTTGAATAAATTAATAATATGCCCACTTTATGACTAATCTTCTTGTAAATCATCGTAGCCAAAAGCTAAAGGAGTTGGGGATGTAGATATATAAATAGCTTGGTGGAGATGCTTTTTAAAATACTGAAGCGCTTAGATATCACGAGAAAATATATTCAAGGACCGTATCTGGGAAGCAATGATAAATGCGAATTGTGGATATTTTGTGGAAGAAGATTTCTCAATTGCTAACATTTTGTTGTTGAACAATACATATATATTTAGCTAGGAGAAAGACTATTTTGGCGGGAAAAGTTCTGCAAAATGTTTTGGGCTGGGAAAAAAATTGGGTAGAGTTATAGGCCGAGGGTAAAAAGTCGGAGAAAAAAGTAAGTTGGGAAAAATAAGTCGGTCGTTTTTCCCCCACCTTTTTCATAATTATACTTTTCAATTGTTTCTCGTGCATAATTTACTATTATCACATGATCAAAACAACGCAAAATCAAAACAAATATGACGAGTTTCTTAGCGAAACTACATTAGCGAAACTCAAAAAAAAAAAATAGAATTGCCAACTTACATGCAAACTTTTATTTACACAAAGAAGTTGTTGAGTATGAATAATTTATGAACTTAAATTTGTCGCATTTTTCAATTTCGATTGTATGTGGTGGAGAATGTAATTATTTTGAAAAAGCAGACTACAAGAAATTATAGCTAGCTAGCTACTTATCGACTTTTTTCAAACAAAGATATGCATATTATTTCTTTTGAATGCATGGTTCTAAAAAATATTATCAAGCAGAGCAATATTAACTTAAATCTGTGGTATATATACTATGGTCACACGAATAAAGGGAGTCTGAAAGCAATGACCATTGCTGTGATTTTTAATTTCAAAATGAATTTGAACTCATACTCGACGGTCCGGTCAAAGTGTAAGTATTCTTGAGAACATGAGTCTCAGGTTCTTTCTACAGTGGAGATGATCTTGGTGAATTGTTGATGAATTGTTATGAAGTGCACAAACCATTTGGATTCATACTCCAGGATCGTAACACAATAAAACCTTTTAACAGTTTTTTTGGGCTAAAGAATATAATAGAGAACTTTGGCACTTAACAGCTTGATTTCATTGCGCGCTGGCTTGGGGATATATTAAAGTTTTAAAACAATTTTATTTTTTATCGCACCCTATGAATGTGAAATGACGTAACTACACAAGTTTCTAACGTTTTGATTGATCCGCTTATATATTGGAATGTCAGAATGCGGAATTTAATAAGGCAGTTATTAATTTAGCCATGGATTAAATCTAATAGCCAGAAATCAAATGTTAAATTATTTGAATATAACACCAGCCATTTATGTTGTATCTATCATAAGTTAAATTCTTGGAAATTTATAACCAACTGTGACTCATAATGTATAAGTTACATTCTTGGTATTAAAATCTGTAAGTTAAATCTTTGATATTCTTAGTAGCAATACACTGTTTGTCTTTTGTAAGAATTACATACATGTTTTGAGCTTCATGATTCTCTGCAATCTTAGTATTCTTATAAACTATGATACTTAGGTGTTTGGGTCATCTTTAGTACCTACTGTGTCATGCATAACCAGACAGAGACAAAATAAAACATAAATTACAAAATGGAAAAGACAGACATTGAAACAAATAAACAGACTATGTACGGAGTAAGTGAATAAGCAAAGATATAGACAAAACATATAGAGTAAGAAAGTACAAATCGTTATCGTTTGAGAACATGTTTTAAATATATAAAAATGAAAACATTGTTTTTGTGTGTATGAAAAATGAGGCTCAGCATGATTCTTAGAAAATTCATACTTTTAGAGGATTTTAAGCGTAAAGTAAATTCTTGATGAAAACATTGACGTCATAGCCAAAATAATATTTTAAAGGATGTGTGAAATTCATATCTGTCAATAGTTTGTATGTTCTCCGAATCTTTCGCTTTGGTAATGAAGTTTTGTCAATGTCATTAAACTTGTTCAGGATAGCTAGCTCTCACTTTACCGGCAAGTGAACGAACGACTTTATGGTACTGTCATTATATCCAGTAACTCTTAAAGTAGAATTGTCACAACGATGATATGTAGCACGTTGACGACCAAATAAGTATCCAGAATCTTTCGGATAAAATGTATATTTGCCAAAAAATAAACATGTTTGATTTACTAGCATTTTGACTAAAACTACCTTCAGTAGATTTTTTCCATTTCAAAAGTAACTTAAAGACATGCAAAACGTATGTCATCAAATGTTAGCAAACAGTTCAAAGAGTGGTTTCTGCTTAGTTTTCGTGTAGTTTAGTCTTCAATGGTGTTTCTAACATTTAAACAATCATAATATTTGTCCATCATCAAACAAAATTCGACTGTTCCTCCAGTATCAGGCTACCAGTGGGACCAAATGGCTGGATACAGAACCAACAGTTTCACTGAGAACTTTAGCTGCTATTCGTATATGTAATTTCATCATAAATTGAGCTCCACTTGACAACTGTTCACATAAGTGAATTATATTAATAAAAACATTTTTATTCATTTCAATATGAAGCAGCTTAACATGGAAATGTTTGCTGATGCGTGAAGGTATGATACCCTTTAAACAGTTACGTATCATTATGAGGATTAAAAATCCTGGATAAATAAAAACCGAATTCTTTTTCAAATCATCCAGTTTTCTCCGTCCAACCACTGCATAAAAACTAGGGATGTATTATAGGAATATCCTCTTTACACTTTATTTTATAACATAGTATCCAACACCTCTGCATAATCAAGACGTTTCTTTCGGTTCAGGTAACAATTCTTTTAACACAGAGCCGACAAGTTTTATTTAAATATATATGAGATTCCATAAGTATACCTAGGATATAAATCAAGAAAAAAAGATGAAACAACTACAGTATAAACAACTGTATCCATATTTAAAATTATATAGACAGAGTGAAAGCTTTATTTTATAAGAAGTATAGCTACAGCTACGCATACAAGTGTGTTGGACCAACATTTATAGCTACCTCTAGCTGGCACTGTAGCAAGTATATGCATAAAATAATAAAATCAAATACAGCAAAATGAAGAAGCACAAGCGTTTCCAAGCCTAGAGTAGAGAGAGCAATCAGGAAAGTCGCTTTTTCATGTTCATATTTACCTTATGCATTCTCACAATATAAAACTGGACAAAAAGTCATAGCAGAAATCTTAAAGTTTATAATTGTGATTTACTAAAAACTCACATGTGATAAACTTTTTTTTTTCAAGCTAGCTTAACAGCCAAATTAAATTTATCACCATCAAGAGGCAGCATTAACCATGTTAATGTCTCGAGAACAATAGATAGTATTGTTTATTAATTCGCATAATTATTAAAATTAAAAATTGCAATCGCCATTTTTTTACCGACTATTTATAAACTTTGGCTAATAATATCTCAGGAATTCCTCCACTCCTGGTAGAAAAGTTCATATAACATTACCGTTACCTACCTTGAATCAGGGAATGTATGAAATTATGTATTTAGCTTCAAATAATCAAAAGTTGTAGCAGCAGTTATTTCCTTTCTAATTTCCTCTGTCGAATGAAACAGCACGCTACAAGCGGTGAAAGTGAGAAACCTTTATATACCACACACCAGGATCGATGTTTACTTTCTAAATAAACCGTGGGTTCTCAAATAGCTCCACATTGAAGTTTTTAACAATTTTCTAATTTACCTGCGGTTCTTGTTTTATAAATCTCAATGTCGGTAATCAAAATATTCGGTAATTATTTTGACACGCTATAGTTCACACGGCGCCGAAACAATAAGTAATATGAATAGAATTGAATAGCGCTAATACGAGTTGTATCTCCTCTTCTTTTTCATCTCCCTGATAGAACCATTCAAGGTTGAAGTATGCTTTCTCAATGTACCACCACATTTCTTTGCATTCTTCAACCAAAACTCCTTAAAAAAGTTAAATTTGGGCAAGCCAAATTTAAGAAAAATACTTTAAATCATTCCGTTCTCCATATGATTTCAAATGGACAATACCAAATTGCAGCCGAAAGTGTAAAGGCCTTCTACTTGCATTAGTCGAAAACCTTCAAAAAAGCAACAGAAATGAACGAGGCGAATAAGCAAGGAAAATTCTTTTTATAACGCTCTGTTATCTAGGTGATTCCTGTTTAGAATACCGAGTTTCAGTAAAAAAAACATATAGCAGTTCTAATTTTACAGGTATAAAACAAACGCAGTGAAAACAGTTAAAACAACCAAGCGCATTATGGATATCTTTTTCTCGTGTTTTGGATTTGTCCAAAATAAAAAAGGACTTGAATCCAAATAAGCGTATAGGCAAGATAATATTTTCATTAAAATGATTCAAATATGGGGTGATTCATTCTCACGCCGCTAAAATTACTTTTTGAATCAACAATAAAATCATGTTATTTCTCCTATACCTGGAAAAAATGAAATATTATCTCCGCTCGTTCAAGGAGAGTAAAGATCTGGTGAATAACTGCAGACAAATTTCACTTTTACCAATATTTAGGAATATAATTGAAAAGGTAACTTGTTTCTTTCTGACAATCAGTCTGGTTTCCGTAGTGGTCATTCTTGTATTTCACAATTACTTGCCATCACTCATGAGATAAATAAATCATTTGAATGTACATTATCTACATTAACCTTCCTGAAAACATTGTTTCAGTCTCGAAATTATTTGCTGGTGATACGTCTATTTAGTCTATTTAGTTGTGGATAAAACGACATAACTCAAGATCTCTCCACTGTAAAAATTGGGCTTTATAATGGAAGATGGCTTTTAACCTAGATCCTAGTAAGCAAGTACTGTGGTCATTTGTTCTCATACAAAGAAACCAGATCGTTACCCTATTTTGTATTTTAATGACTCACCTGAATGACAAGATATCTAAGGCTAATAAAGGTATAAGTCTTATTAAACGATTGTACTCATATCTCTCATCTGAGTCACTTCTGGCTTCTTCTCTCACCTGAGTCTAAAAGTCTTTTATGGGGCCACATCTAGTTTACGGTGGCATTATGTATGACCAGCCTCACAACGAAAGCTTTTGCCGAATGATAGAATCTGTGTAATATAATGCTGCTCAAGTGATAACTGGTGCCATAAGAGGTTCTTTCCGTAAAAGACTTGACCAAGAGCTTGTCTTGAAAGCCTTAGTGATAGGCGATGGTACGGAATACTCTTTTACTTTTTTGTGTCTGTTAGTTTTTCTGATTATTTGAGTTTATTCTGCCTTTACTTTGTAAAGTACAAGAGTTTTCAAACCATCTGAGAGATTTGATATTCGTAACATATCTCGTCACAATAGTTTTAAACTTTTTGGACTTTATTTTCATTTTGTTACTATCATTATTGTTATTACGTTTTCATTTATGTTTATTGCAAAGTCGACAAATTATGTTGTTCCTAGCAGTGTGCTATAAGCAAATCATATTTCGTGTCGTTCATGATGCTACTCTTACTTTAAGCCTTTTTGTTTCAGTTGAAATTCTGAAATTTTGCACGAATTGCACTATGCCTGAAATATTAATATGAGAGATCGTAGCTTGCATTGATGGCCACATTTGCATACAGTAAGATTTCTCCCATAATCCCAGTTGTTATATAGTTTTGAAAGACTCCTCTTGGGATCAGATTATTAGTAGGTAGGGTATTACATGTGTGAGCTTATCTTCGGAGTTGCTTCAAAAAATGTTGGATTATCGTACTTTTTGGTTTGTAATTGTTGAGATCCTCATTCTAAATCCATATCTGGGCTGGGATTTATTTAAACTTCAGGGGCAGACAGGAATGCCTGCAAGTTTTTTGGGAGCTAATTGTTATGAAATAATTGATAATTCACTAACGCAATGGAAGTTATTACATTGCAACAAGTTTCTACTATGAGCAGCAAATGCCTCGTTTTCATGTATTTGTGAATAGGTCTGCTAAAAAAAGTTAAAAAATATTTGTCATGACGTCTTAATCTTTTGGTGACGTAACTCTGAAGAGCTTCTTCCTGTAGAATATTGTTTTATTCTCCATATTTTTGTAATCTTGAGATGTTACGCAACATATTAAAGTTTCTGAAGGACAATGAGGCTTTTCGTATTATTGACAACAGTAGTACATACTAAAGAACAAACGATTTTGGTCAAATCCTCATATTAAATCTTCCGCGACGTTTTGATTCCGAAGACCGTCGTCTCGAGCGTGGAAGATTTCTCGCTGTGAGACGAGAGATCGTGGCAATACATCAAATGTAATTCCAAGTAATTTGTTTGTCAGCAATTATTTACTCGGCTTGGTTTAGACTGCAAAACAGCGCCATATTGAATTTCAAATTAACATTTCTCGTGTCAATATCTAAATGTAATAATTTGTTATTAAACGTTATAATAAACAAGAAAATATGTATGGAATGTACACTTCTTTAATACGTGCATAAGTTTCAGATTCATGGTGTACACTTAAAGCTACTGATAACGATATTAAATTCAAAATGACATTGATGCGGTTAATAAAGATAACAATTTTGAATTGCAAGTTGATGACGAGGACGTAATTAAAAACCGAAAAAGATGGGAAAGAGAAAAAACTAAATTAAAGAGATGCTGTATAAAGATTAATACTGTTCCAATAAGAAATATATAAGAACATAAACGTGTGTAAAACATTTATTTGTATGTATATACGACAGAATATTTACAACTTGACTTGTCCGTTAAGAAACTCTTCTCGTGTTATAAAATATACTTCCCTGTGCAAATAGTCTACCTGAAAAGACGGCCTGCAGTTCGTATGAAAGCGATTTATACATATTTGCTGCTTGTTGGTTAAGGTTATCCATGAAAGGGCTAACCCAATTCCTTTTAAGTAAATGCTATTTTTCCATATTGTATTTTGTGTTTGGATCAACGCTTGGTGGGGCCTTATGGAATGTTTGCAGCATATTCAACACGATGCAAAATACCTCTTCTATTACTTGGAGTAATGTAAAGTTCTTGAAGTCTTGTGCAATTTTTGTAAGTGTGTCCTGGCTAGGTCACCTTTTCTTTGTAGTGTACGATCCAATTCTCCACTACCTCGTTTAAAATCTTTGCGTTGACCATCTTGTTCAAATTCTTCTCCTTCTCTGATGTCACGGTTTTGGTAGAGAGTCTCCTTCGTGTTCTATGTCTTCGTTCTCGTAGTCTGTACTACTATCGTTATCGTCGTTCTATTCAACAACTTCGATTGTTTTTTCTTTCGTTTTTTTTAATGACGATGGATTCAGTGCAGAATTTAATAAAAAGATTGGTTCTTTGTTATTTTTTCTGTTCTAACTCTTGCATTTAGCTTAGTATACTAAGCTCTATTTTTTCTTTCTTTCTTCTATTCTCTCCTTATTTTATATATATAAACTGATGTTGTTGTAGGAACGTTGATATTTTAAAATTTTGAGAAAAAATAGATTAAACTCTTAAACGACGGATCATAACGTAAAGAAAGAAAATGAAAGAAGGAAGCAAAGAGGCGGGAATCCTTGGTTAACTTGCATTGGGCGAATTTATATACAATTTGTGTTTCGTTGTTCAAGGTTTTGCTTCTGAATACTGCATTCTCATTGGCTGTCACAAGTGTTTGAAAGTTTAAAACAACACTAGCATAGAAAAGATCTTAATGGTTGCTTGCGCGGTTAAATCACTGAAATGGTGAATATTATTGGATAGATTTTTTAGATAATAGAAAACCCCTTATTTTGAGAAATACAACTTGGCACATCAAGGCAATAGTGCTGATCATTCTTTCAGTTTTGCTAAATGTTTGAAAAACGAGACAAGTAGTCAACAATCTGTATGTCCAAGACTGAAATACTTGATAGATCATCTGGGTTGTTTTACTCTTTAATATTATTTGATCCTGCATGTCATCAAAAACAACGCACTTCTTTTACGCAAAACATCCTGTGCTAACGGGAAAATAAAACATACTTTTGCTTGAAACTAATATGTAAAAGTGTTTTGAATGAAACAAATTATTGTAAAAACATCAATTACCTTGTGAACGAAAACCTGTTCAAAGTATGCAGTAAAGATGCTAAAACGACGTTGAAAACGTTGTTCTAGCGTCTCCACTGCGGACTTTAAACAAGTTTTTGTTCACAGGGTAGTCGATAATCAAACATATTCCGATAAAGAAGGTATTTTCAATCAGGAAAAAAAGTGTATTTCTAAGAAAAGATTTAAATCATATTTTCATTAACAAAGATAAAAATGTAATGTTTACAAATGCGGCTATATACTTAATAACCGCAGGAAATCATTAATTTACAAACAAATTTCTATGACACTACGTGGGAAGACGAGTTTTTGTTCGAATTTATCAACCAGAAACTAAAGGCCCAGGAAAACGAATCCAACATTTCATCCAACGCGATGTTGGACAAAATGTTGGATTTGTTTGCGCGCCTGTGTTGTATGCTGTTGGATAGAAAATTTGTCTCAGAATATTTTTAATGTTGGATTCGTTTGCTCTACCTATGGGACATGTTTGATACTATTGTAGTGCTAAATAGAACGTTTACGACAAATTTCGAATATTCAATGGTTTTTTGTGGCATAAAAAGGAAGATATTACATTGCAAACCATGTTTCGAAATGTTGTTGGATGTAATGTTGGATAAAGAGCGCGAACGATACATGATTCCATCCAACATCGTCCAATAATGTTGGATGAGGTGTTGGATTCGTTTTCCTGGATTTTAACCAATCTATGAATATATATCTTCGTTCAATTTTATATTGTTACTTTCTACTGATGTAGTATTATCAAACAAAATATTAAAAAGGTCAAGACTGTGACTACCCACAATAATCCCTATAAGGCATACAACTAAATCATCTTTATAATACAACTATTTTCTCCTCTTATTCTTACTTTTTGTTTCAATTGTTCTAAATGAAAAATGTCATAGCATTTTCCATTTGTTTGAAATGTTTTTTTCTGAAGTCATTTAACTTTTTTTCATAAGTTTCGTAGTATGTATATGTTCAAATCGTAGTATGTATATGTTCAAATAACCTCTTCTGCTCCTGATGCATCAACAACACCTCGTTATCTTTAGAAAATGTGGGGGAGGCGGACTTTTATTCCTGCAACTTTGTATGAATTCTTTGTAAAGTCTCTCTTTTGTTTCATTCATAATAATTCCAAAATTTACATGGAAAACGATCCCATAGAAGCGATATGATAAATATTATTATTATTCTAAATCTAAATAAACAAATTAATTAACTTTAGTATATGTAATAGAACGTTCCCAGCCGGCAAAAACCTACAACGTTTTGTTCTAACGTTATTTTGATGACTTTGAACAGGTTTTTGCCTGCTAGGTTGTCAAGTGCAATAAACAATCAATTAGGATTTGTTATTTCTATAAAAAACGTTTACGAGTTTGTAGGATGAGTAACATTATGTCCAGAAATAGCGCATCCTAGTTAATCGTTAATTGCACAAGAATATAACCACACTCTAACTCGCCGCAAGATTAGAATAAAGTGAATAAAGCACTAATTTATCAAAAACTGTCAAGAGTGTGGTTAATTACCTTAAAAGTCTTAATTTTCGCTGGTTTTTAATTTCGCGAATGCCAAATAAAACACTTTTAAGGGTTTTAAATTTCGCGAATTCGGAAAAATTCGCGGGTTTTTTATTTCGCGAATCGTTCCAAAATAAGAAATATTTTACTCAAGACACTGGGGTTTAGAAAAGGATATTTTGCGCAAATAAAAACAACATGATTCAAGGGATGTTCTATTCAAATAAAGTGGATGCATTTCCGTCCAAATCCAACTCCCACTCAGAATCCAAGTAAGACAGTTTATTTAAATCGACTGTACTAAAAAATCCATTTTGTTATTTACCTGAAATCGTTCATTTAGGAACACCCTTATAATAGATACTATTATGCCTTCGAAAAATGTCTTGAAATTAGTGTTTTTCAAAAATTTTCGCCTGTTTTTAATTTCGCGAACAAGCGACTTTTGAAAAATTTCGTGAGTTTTTAATTTCACGAAATTTCAAAAATCGCGAAATTAAAGACTCACGAAAATTAAGACTTTTAAGGTAATTAACACTAACATTAATCAGTACTAGCAAAAGTAATCAGATTAAAAAAAAAAAATATTGTTTTTGATAAAGATCTTAAACATATATCCACCACACTATTCAAATATTTTCACTTTTTCAGAGCTATCAACGCAAACTCCATTTCCATTCGATTTAACAGCTTTTTAAAAAAATAATTTACCACTCTACATTTTTTATCGCAATTTTTTTGTTTGATAATATCTCTGATCCATTTTTGCACTTTAACTTCATCAATGTCTTTTTTATATTGCGCTCTATTTTTAGTATTAATTTCTTCAGGTATCAAATCTGCAACTCAATCTTTTCGAAATCGATAAATTATTATACTTTCGCGGGAAGAAACTTTCACGGCAATTTAACCCCGATTTCCGCGAAAGTTTCTTCCGTAAAACACGCTAAAACTAGTCAACCGCGAAAGTTTATTCCAGCGAAATATATCAAATTCTCGAATCCGCGGAAAAAAATCTATTAAATCACTTTTTGTCGTTTTTCATTTCTTTTACATCACACATTTTATACATTTATTGTCAATCTAAAACGATAACCTTTTTCGAAACGATTGAAATTTTTATCATTAAAGTTGCAAACCGCGAAAGTTTATTCCCGCGAAATATATCAAATTCTCGAATCCGCGAAAGTTTATTACCACGAAATTTACACTGAGCAGCTAACCGCGAAAGTTAATTCCAAAAATTTCGCGTTGTGTTTCATACCGCGAAAGTTTCTTTCCTTAAAGTAACATAAGAATTTGAGCGAAAAAACCCAGAGATTTTACTTTTCGGTAATCTATTTGGTTACGCTTGTTTCACTTCTACTTTGAACTTTTTCCGCTCAAAATCTTAAGTAAAAATTCACATTTAATAGGAAACATTACGCAAATGTAAACATTATATATCATGTGAGAAGAAACAAAACAGAAAGTGCTATAATACTATAACGTATCTTTGATGTATTTAGAAATAATACATAACCTTGTCAGTGAAAAAACTTGTTCAAAGTCCGCAGCACAGACAATAGAAAAGAGTCAAGCGACGTTGTTCTAGCGTGTGTACTGTGGACTTTGAACAAGTTTTTGCTCACTGGATTACACCAAAAAAAAAACATGGTTATTAACCAAACAGAATAAAATTTGGGAAAACACAAAGTTACTAACCACTTTACACTCATTACAGGTATTTTCTGTGTGTTGTTTGCTTTATTTTGACTGGGGTACAGCGGGAGCATCAAGCCCGTAAATTGGTAAAGATGCCAAATCTCCCCTGCTGAGAGTAAAATATAAAAAGAAAACAGAATCTCAAATCCACCAAAAGTTTGAATGACAAATAGTTACCAATTTGTCCCGAAAAATATGTCTCAAATATTTCAGTAGTTAAATCACAACCGAAAACTAAATGTTTATAACACACTAATAACAATCTCTCAGAAGAAATTCTTTCTATAAAACACATTCAATTTACAATCCCAATGGGTGGAACCTTTGAACAAATTTTTACCCATTGGAATATCTCCCTACAAATATTTTTAAAATAGTAGTAAAAAATTAAATCATAAAAACAGAAAGACAATAGAACTAGTTAAATCTTCTAGAATTGTTAAAACAGTATAAACTCCGGAATTTAAATCTGTCGCAAGCAAGAAAATTTTTCCACTTTCATACTTTTGCGGTCAAATAACAAAAACAATCAACCATGCCAGCGCATACACAGCTTTCCGTCGACTGCTATCTAATATTGTCAGGAATCGCGGAAACATCTTGGCGGACAGCGGTATTAAATCAACTCTAGAAAACATCGCATCAAATAATTCAAATTCTACTATTTCACCACTTGAAGATAAGATATTTAGATCTATTTACTTACGGAAGAAAGTATCAAGTGATGGTGTAGTAAAAGTTCGAGGCAGTAGAGGGTGGTCTGTTATTCTTAAATGAATTAGAAAACCTGAGAAGCCCAGCAACCAAGCATCATCTAGAACAAACCGTGATAGAGCCAAGAGGCAATTGATGATATTACTTTCTTGGTAGAGGCATCCTCCCTCCTTAGATCCTGGCACCCAAGATACTTGACTACTACTTTAGAAGCATTAACTTTCGCGGTTTTCGTGGATTTTGGCCCCATTCGCGAAAGTAAAATACGCGAAAAATCCTATATTGATCCATCCGCGAAAGTTTATGCTCGCG
>JAULBZ010004693.1:0-14397 GCA_032360805.1 Neoturris breviconis | reverse complement strand
TTTTTGTATCAAAGGGGGCGCTTATTGGAGCGGGGCGCTTATTATAGGGAGGGCGCTTATTACAGTAAATACGGTATTTATTTTGCGCTGTGGAACTATAAAATATAAGTACATTACAAACCTAATTACAGTTTAACACAAACATGTTTTTTATTACCAGTGAACTTGTGACCTTTAACTATATATACATAATATCTAATAAAAGGTGGTTCTCGTCATATGTTGTTAAAATTAAAAATAAAGATAATAAATATAACAATGCAAAAGAAGAATAAATTTCCACATTTCGGTAAATTAATTTCATAAAATGCTTTTTACTTCTAAATCCCAATGGGAATAATTAAACATTAACTCGTTAACTTAACATTATATACATTTATAATAGCACTTTTTAATCCTTTCTGATGTTCACATTATATATTTATTTCAAAATTGAACAAGGAAGCTTCCCAAAATCAAAATGGAGAATTCAATTCTTAAAATTTTAGAAATTATTTTTAAAAAAAATATCACTTATCATCTCAAAAAGCTTCCCCAAAATACAAAATATCTGCTAAAAAAGATTCATGGTCAAAGTCTCATAAAATTTGTAAGTCCAAATATGATTCTGGTCACAGTTCTTGCCATAAGCAAAATGCCTCCCGAGCAGCCCATCGCTCACGTAAGGAAACTTACCCGAGTGTTATCACTTTTCAAAAAAAAATAATAATAATTACGCTACCTAGAATTCACTGTAGTTGTTTATCCAAAGGTACCCAAGGCTATGTTTACACTTATCGGATAGAAATCATTTCGGAATGAATTACATACCGGATAGGCCTTGCGTTCTCACTGTTCCTCATATATCCGATATACTCAGCAGAATGATTTTGTTTCACTTGTTGTAGTGAAATGGAATCATTCCCACATAGTTTTCGATTAGTGTGAACATAGTTTTAATCCTGGGAGCCTGCTTGCTAAAACTATTTTGCTATTAAAGAAAACTGATGGACTGACAATCGAGTGTAAATAAGAGCAACTAGTTAGAAGAAAATCCTGGTAAGTAAGTCCGCAGTAGTATATTATTTAATTATAAATAGGATGACTAGTGCATTTGTTTTTAAAACTGATATCAATTTTAAAAACGAATACGCTTCTGGTGTCATTATAAAAACATTATCAAAACATTTCTAAGAAACTTATAAATAATCAATTAGTCGCTTTAAACTTGTTTACACAATAAGTCAATTAACACACAATGAATTATAGGGAGCCGTACTACAAGCACGTCATTGTCTGTCATTCTAAGCAATTTTTCTGACGATTCAACGCTGTCTCACATCGAATGAATGAAAACATAAATTACTTTTCCACGTGGCTACGTTTTTATGTATATAACACAGACGTTTTAAAAAGTATGGACATGTATAGAATAAAAAAATCGAATATTTATATAATACACTAATGTTTGAACCAATGAGATTCTTTGTTTTGATTTTTCAAATATTCTCTTTTGTTTCTTGTTTTTTAAATCATCCAATAAGATAGTTTGTTTTGATTATTTTCATTGTTTCGTTTTATCAAATTCGAATTGTTAAATGTCACATGATTTCGTAATTCATTTTATTCAATGTTTACATATTTTTAAGACAACGTGATAAGATTTTAGCTTTATAAAAACTTTTAGCAAAACTCGAATAAAAAGATATCCACTCGGTAGTTTTTGTTTATGATGGGGCGTATATAAAGTCAACTCCTTGATAAATAAAGATTCAAATACAGCCACAAAAATCAAGAATTATTTGTTCATTTGCATTAAACAGAAACAATTCAAATTATTTTAGCAATATACTAAGGGTATACTCGAGCGATAGAACACTTGAGCAAATTCAATTTGCCTGAGTGCTACGCGAGCACGACCGATCGCTCGGGATACAGAGCAAGGCCTGGGTCAATATTTGGGTCAATGTGGTCAAAGTCTCATAGAAATTAAAATATCAAAAAAAATCCAAACGTCTAAACGTGACAGTGGTCAAAGTCTCATAGCAATTTCAAAACATTCTCTAAGTAAACTATTAAACTTTTGGGTCAATATTTTGTTGAATGTGGTCAAAACTTGAAATATTGCCTAGAATGCCATAACCAAATTTTAGGATGGTACCAAGCCTTTTCAGTCCATTGGACCAAAAAACTCAATTTGGACCCTTTTTGCCCAAAACTCAGACTGAGTAGACGAAATCAAAATTTGGAGAGCCTTTCTAGAATATCGCCAGGAATGCGAAACCAAATTTCAATATGCTAGCGCTTCGGGAAGATGGTCTTAAGACAAAACTTTAACGTTTGTAAGTCTTGGCCAAAATTATAGAATGTTCATAAGTTTTTTAGAATATATTTATACACAGAGATATCTTGCGCCTTGTGAAAAAACAGACATATGGTGCAGCAAACCATACGCTTTTTTTTCAACACACATTATAAGAACATAGAGACTGATATTTTACTAGCCTCTAACACAGACCTTCGCTTGTTTAGCTCGGTCTATGCATTGTCATATTTTATTATTATATTATAATATTATATAATGAAATAAACAAAATGGTGGCAATTTTTGTTGCTGATATCAGCAATTTTGCTGATGACGTCATCACAAATATTTTGAAATATCATATTTTGCCCAAAATCTGTACATTCTTAGAAATACGATTAAAAGAGTTCTAGATAACATTTTTCTGTTTTCAGTTTTGGACAGGTATTTTGTTGCTCTTTAACTTAATTTCCAGGTTTTTAACAAAAACATTATAAAATACCAAAATTATCGTTCGAAAAACCAAGAACAAAAATGGGATTTTCAAAATTTTGGAAAAATGGAAGAAATGTGACTAAAAATTTCAGAAACATTTCTTTTGTGATTATATATATACCGTATTTACTGTAATAAGCGCCTGCGCCTATTAGAGAGGGGCGCTTAAAAGAGAGGGGCGGTTATAAGATAACTTTTGTTTTGAGGGGAGGGGGGAGGGAGGCTATTTGTTCTACAAGTTTATGGAGAAGGATGGTAGTAAAATCGACGTAAAAGTATGCAGTGGAAGGCAGTTAGATAATGGCTTTTTGGTTCTCGGAACATATTTTGTGTGTGGAACTAAGAAGCTTGTTGGAATATTTTTAGAGGAAGCTAAAAAGCGGCAGAAGGGAAAAGCTCATTAAATTAAGCGAAATTAGCAAAAACTTTGGGCAAATACTGTAGTTGAAATAAATTGAGTATTTATAAACATTTGTATTTTGTTTTCAGTTTTACATCAGGTGGGAGCAATTGGGGTGCTTTTAAAGGGGGCGCTTATTAAAGAGAGGGGCGCTTATTAAAGAAGGGCGCTTATATAATAATTTTCATATCAAAGGGGGCGCTTATTGGAGAGGGGCGCTTATTATAGGGAGGGCGCTTATTACAGTAAATACGGTAGATTTGAATTGTTTTAGAGTAAATTAAAATTATTTCCGGTCACAAGCGGATGGTAATTACTTCCAAAAACATAGTTCAAAATGCTGACAAAAAAATTAAAAATAACAAAGTTAAGCTCAATTTTTTAAAATTTACATTCAATCCCCTGAAGCTTACTCAAGGTATAATGCCAAAAGGATCAAAGAATTCGCCTTATCAGCTCACTTACCACCTGCATTGCTCGATGTGGACATTTCCAATGATGGTTTTATTAAAGGCCATTTTCCACTTCAGAAAATCTACCGCAGAACAGAAAATACGTATGCGTAAAAAGAAGTTAGACATTCCATTGATAGAAATTGACATCACACAGCCTTAAAATTATGATTCTTTTTTTTTTGACTTTTTTTTATTTCTCCATTTTAAGCCCCCGTTCAAATAAGCCAACCAGAATAAGCCCAAATGAGCCCAAACCCAAGAGGATATTCTGCTAAATAGGCCTGTGGGGGCTTTTCCAAGATCTACGGTACACATAGTTGTGTAATTATTTTCTGTAAGAAAATGACATCATTGTTGTTTGAATTTTCATCTTTATGGTATGGTAAGAATGAATACTGCAAAATACTGAATTAGTGCACTCCTTCCACCCTCTGAATAAGCACACCCTTAACCCTATTTCTACCGGGCTTTTAGGGCTCTGAGAATCTGGAGGAGGCACATTGCGCCCCATAACTTTTGAAAAAACCATGCTGTAGTCTTGAAACTTTCCAGGAAGTTGGATCAACCCATAATAAACATTTTTGCATAATTCTTTTTGTGATGACGTCATTTCTTATGATGACGTCATCAAGGAAAATCCGGTAAGCGAAAAAATATTTTTTTAGTTTTTTCCAAACATTTTTTTTACCACCTGTCAAAAAGTTGGTTACTAAGGGAAAATTATCCCTAGTTACCCAAATTATTTTAAAAAAAATGATCCTAGATAAATTATAGGAAAAGTCCCAAAATCTCTAGTCAAGCAATTCATTCGAATGTTATGAAAAAAAGTATGAAGTAGAAATAGGGTTAAGGTATTGTTATTTTACTTATAAGGGCACCCCTTCCATTAAGTGTACTCCCTAAAACCCAGAGGATAACAAGCAAGCAAATATTATTTTTGGTTTAGTAACTTTTCATGTTGTGAGAAATGTCTGAATGTAAATAGTGAAAAAAGTAAATAGTGCTATGAAAATGACACATGATCCTTTCAACGATGTCACTCAAAGTGACATGGAGAATGTATCTCTAGAAAATTTAATCTTGAAAGACAATAATGAAATAGACATGTACTTAGACATAAAATTGGGTGCAATATACATTTCCTTGACTTTTTATATAAGCGCCCTCCTTCCAATAAGTACACCCTCTGAATAAGCGCACCCCCTAAAACCTAAAAAGTGCACGGTGCTCTAATTAGGTGCTTTACAGCATATCATTTGAAAGAGCTTGAAAAGCTGTCCTTAAAAATGGTTATAATACTTCTAATTTGGTGTACCATTCTCAAAGTAGTTTAAAATAATAAAATTCTGCAGACTCTACAATTTTGAAAATTCAAAACTTTGGGGAGTAATACAAGAAAATTATTTTCATGAATAGCTTTTGATCTCATTCTAATGGCAATCTCAAAGATTTAACAATTCAAATATGATGTCATGTTTCAGTCATGTGATGTAACGTTTTCTCGAAACTTGCATTAGCGTTTTTAAGCTTTCACATAACTATCTAACTCACCAAAAATAATAATGCAGAATTAATCTTGAAAATGAATATTGCAAATCTTACCAAATTGTTTGATGTCAAACTTATTACCATTTATAACCACTTGGTTACTCATTGCATTGCTTGAATGTGTTACTTTACCATTATGTAACTGTTTTAATAATTCTTTTGGAGTTTTTCTCTCTTGCCACTTGTACGGTCCAGAACTAAGAAAAAAATTAACTCTAACAATAGCTTTAGACTCAATGTAGTTAAGGCCTTTTTTATGAAGAAAATATTAAGTCTTATATGGGGGGAGGGGGGCAAATTTCGCCCCCCTGTCACATTATTATTTATAATGCCTGAACCACTTAAACAATAGAGCTGAAACTGACTTTTTGGAACTATCTATAAGACACAAATTGTGAAAATTTCAGCTTCAGTCCGTAAACGGATAAAAAGATATGAGTCATAACCTGAGACCACCTATTTCTACATGGGAAAGTCCTATATAAATCACCAAAACACTATTTTGCAATAATTTGTGTTTGATTAATACTTTTAACATGAAACTTGGACAGATTACATAATAATCACAAAATAAATGTTTCTGAAAATTTTGGTTACATGACTAACCCGTTTCCCTCGATTTTTCCGAAATTTTGAAAATCAGATTTTTTTCGAATTTTCGTACAATAATTTTGGTATTTTGCAATGGTGTTATTAAATATGTTAAAATAAATGTCTTAAACTGGAAACAGAATGGAAATATGTTATCTAGAACTCTTTTAATCGTATTTCTAAGAATACTGATTTTGGTCCAAATTATGCTATTTCAAAACTTTGTGATGATGTCATCAGAAAAATGCTGATGTCAGCAAAAAAAAATTGCCACCATTTTGTTTCTTTCATGATGAACAATTAGCCTGCCAAGTTTCATACTTATGCTATTAGTGGTTTAAAAGTTATGGAGGGGGCAAAAACTTAACACTTTATGGATTAAGAATAGAATAGTTAATAGATACAGACGTCATTTGTGACATTACCTCAATTACCTTAACATGGGTTTTGGATTTTCACTCAATGGAGACACATCGTTAACCTAAGGGAATACTTGTTTTAAAAATAATTTTGACATATTTTACATGATTGCGAAGTGGGATCAGTTGGAAATACCCTTTTAAAGTGCTAAATCAGTAATTTTTAGCAAATTGTTGTAGCGACACCACAGCTTAAAATTACTGTAACAGTAAGATTTCAACTTTGTTTTCTTCAAAAACTGATGAAGGAAGCTTCTCAAACACAACCCAGTGGGCAAATTTATCTCTTGCTGACTATTTAAATGAGGTCAGAGTCTTCTAAATAAAATGATATCTTTCATATATTTTCTAAGCATATGCTAAGCCTAATAAACAAAAAAAAAATTACAATTAAGTCTTCGATGTTTTAAGTCAATGTAATTAAAGTTTCATAGACAAACTTTAAAAATTGTTTTCGCCCGGGGAGGTGAAATCTAAAAGGTTTACACAAGTCCTTCTGAAATGTTGTCTTGAACACTGGTTATCAAATCTCAAAATAGTAGGACTTCATGGTTCAATAAATAAACATTGACAGCAGTAGTACTTGTTTCAGATTCAAAAATCATGAATTAAGAAGTCCGAGTTACGATTATGATGTCACAACTTGAGTTAACAGACTTCGTAACTCAGTTAATAAACATTAATAAAATTTAATAAAAGCAAACCAACAACATAGCGCAGGTACTGGACTTCCCAAATCTGCTCACTTATTCTCTTAAATGTATAGGTTTATGCTTGACTATGGTTTCTGTTTTTCAAAAGAAGCCTGTAGGTTAGAAAAGGTAGTGATTGATAAAAAATGTGGTAGTGGTAGCACTTCAGGAAAAAGGTCTATTAAGAAAAGCATGGTGCCGCCACCTCCACAAAGTGATAGTAATTATCTATCCAAACTTTGGTTGGTGGGCTAATAATCATCCTAGGATTCGAAAGCCTCTTTGAAGCAACCTTTCCCCAGCCTTTTTAACATATTTAACTTATCGCAAACCTCGTTTGCTTCATAATTATCAAAATCTTCAGAAAATAAATTATTTTACTAGCTAAAATAAATTTTGAAGAAGTTTTGAAATAAGTCGGAATTTTAACTAAATTAAAATTTCAGAGTTAATTAACTCGAAAATTTAATTGTTTAAATTACTGAGTTACGAAAAGTTAACTAACTCGGGTTGTGACGTCACATTTGCAACTCAGGATTTCTAAATTTCATTTAAACTTTGATTGGCGGAATAAAAAATATGCTAATTACTTACGTGTAATAAATCTTTGGCAATCCACATATAGCCCTTGCAGATGACAAATATCTGTCTTCTAAATCAATAATGGTCTCTCCAATCAAATCATTACCAGTAAAACGATCATAATCCATAACCTTTATTTTCAAATCTTTCGTAATTGGAATTTTAGCTCTCATCTCAAAAAATGCACCAAAATAAGGATTGAGATCATTTGCTATATAATTATCTTCATCAGAAATTGTCTTTTTACCCAATAGTTCCACAGCAATAAATGGATCAGCTTTCCCATTCAAATCTTTTGCTTTCAAGTCGATACCACGAATAACATACACACGTATGACACAATCAACTGGTTTAAATTTACTTTCATCAATTGAAATTGAACTTACTTTGCTATCTGATTCATATATATTTAGTAAACCCTAGAATATATATTTATTTATTTATGCCATTATGCTGACATCAGAAATGAGAAGCCTCTTAAGGCTGACTTGATATAAGATCACAAGAATCTGATAAATAGGAAATGATTCTTCCTGTCGTAATGTTTAGACCTTGCACAGTTAATCATGCATTCAATGATGGTTAAAAAGGGCATTGTTTGAGGATCATGCCAACCAAAAAGAAACACAACAGCTATGATCTTAAAATAATTCAAATAGTTAAAATAATTTCCAGCCAATTTGGCAGAAAATATTCTGAGAAATCTCTCCTGTTTGAGAGTAATTTTTGTAGATTGATCTTGAAATAAGGACAAAAGCAAGGTGGAGGGATGATTTATGAGCGTATCGTCAATCTTTGTGGCCTTATATTCTTAATATCTTACCTTAAATTCACCTATTATACTAGTATCATCATCATATTCGTTACGCTTCAGTGGATAGGTTTCAACAATACTTGAATTCTTGAATACCTTTTCCAGTTCCTTTTCATAGATCTATAAAATAGAAATATCACGGCACGTAGAATCCCTTAATAAAGAACGACATTTCAATCACACTGTATTTTCATGTAAAAAATCACATTGCAATTTAAATCCCTTATTTCTAAAAACAATCAAAAAGGTGGTTTTGAAGTTCTTACTGCTCAAACTACGGATAAAATCATTTCATTATGAAGTTCCGAAGTTCCTTCTGTTCGAATTATGGATAGAATCATTTTGCTACCAGATCTTAAATATTTGATCATCTGAAAGATCTCTGAAAGGTCTAGGCATGTAGTTGATGATCTAGTTTGATTTATGAAAATATTATTTTCAATAGGGTGCCAAAAGCATATAAGATTATGTAAGCTTTTTAAGGACAAAGAAAGAAGACAAGAGGAAATAAATTACTTTGTAAAATATATTTTATTTTATGACAAAAACAGAGCATTATAGGTCAAATGTACATAAAAACATATACCAATTATTAGTCAAAGCTCCCAAGCACGCCTTGTTTTGAACATAGAGATTAAATTCACCTAGTTAGCAAGAACAACAAACATTTTAGTTGCAGAGCAAACGACAAAAATCATACTTTAGAGATTGATTAAATTTTAAAACTTGATACATTTCTAAAAAGAGTGAAAATACACATATTTTGAAGGCATTTGTGCGAGGTAATACTCAGGTAAGGTATGTATTGTTTTGGTCTGTACGGTTACAAATAGGATAAGGTTTCATTTTCAGTTATTAGCAATAACAAGACTTTAAAAATGTTTTACTTCTGCAATTGAAATAGACTTTTCTACTTTGGGGAGGTTTTTTTCCAACTTCAAGGTGCATTTATTTGCACAGGAAAAGAATAACACAACATATTGGTGTTTCTAAATACATCTTAGTGAGTAACATTCCGTTGTTAGCGAAATATTTTTCTATTTTGGTAATTTGTCCTTAAAATCATTGGATTTGTTAAAAATCACAAATTACACTGCATTTATATGTGGAAGATCACATTGCAATGGACTTTAAATTCCCTAATTTGTAAAAGCAATCAATATAGTAACTATTTATGCCGTTTGACTCTAAGCAACCAATTTCCATTATACCATCAATTAAGATTGGATTTATTTGGCATGTAATTAAATTCAAACCATCATGTTTTTATGCTACTATTTTGAGCTTTTGCAAAATGATGTATTTCTTTATCCTGGTTATGGTACTGATGCTATTGCATTGCGGATGTAAACAAAAACATTGCTGGGCTGAGGAAGTAATAAAAATGGTTACTCAGTGAAACTCGGTTTTATAGAGAAGACAACTATTCTATTCTGTTATAATTTTGGAATCCAACTAATTGGTTAAAAATAACAGGTCCTTTAGTAAATAGAGTTCAATTTCAAGTAAGGTTGACCTCCCCTTATGTGATGTCTGTGATAAGCAAGTTTTTCTCAAAGAAAAATTTCAAAGCGTACATGCGTTGTAGTATAATTATTGTCAATCATAGCAACATTATATAACGTTGTTTAACCAGTTAGATTAGATCAACTTCTAACCTATGTTTATAGATCTCGATCTACTTACCTGGACATAATGCACAAACATTCAAATCTCTGTATTTGAATATCCCAGAATCATTACGTCACATGTACACTGATGAAATCCAAAGCAATTGGTCAAGCTAATTGCTTTTAATGTTTTGTTTATGTTTTTGCAGAGAAATGTCAGACTCATATTGATAATCTAAAGAATGAGCATAGACCAAGCTAAACAAGCAAAAGTCTAACTCATAATAAATATTTTACCTTGAGTGGTTGATAACCTTCATCCAAATATTTGCCAGCTTTTGATACTTCAGGTGTCTTACAAGATGCATAATACTTACACCACCAATCTAAATGTTTTTCATCAATTTCCTAAAATATGAATTCAAAAAGGTATACATTATGTTCTAAACATTCCTTAAGGAAATATTTAATCTTAAAATCGATTAAGATCTAACTTAATTAATAGTTTTCATCATCACTTCTGTTGTGCCTCTTGACTCCTGTCACTTTAAAAACATATTTACTGCTGATGCCACAAAGTTTTTAAACATGAGATTTATGGCAAACTGTGGTACATGTAGTCATTAGCAATTGAAGATATCTTACCATCTTATTCTCTAGATTCTTTTCTTCATCTTTATCTATCTGATCATGCATTTCTTGTTTAAGATGATCTTCCTTGTCAACATCTATACCTATAACATGTTTACTGTATTGGTTACAACAAGTAGTCCTGTTTACAGAACGTCAATGGAAATGATAGAGGAGAGTGAAGAAGACTAGTTAATATTGCTGAAGCTGGTAGTTAGAAAAGAAAGTATAGTGAGTCAGGTAGTAGAATAAATACCGGTCTTCCTAAGATGCTCTTGTACCTTAAACTAGTAGTGTATATAATTATATGATTTCAAAACTTTTGCAAAAAATCTGCCACTTGGAAATTCTCAGAGAAAAAAAGAAACACCTTCAACAAAGCAAACTTGTTGAATTAGCATCATTTTTACTTCTTTGCTTTACTTTATTGATCATTGATCATTTGACTTACCCTTTTCTAAAAATTTAGAATTATTTGGTGGTTTGCTAATTTTAAAATTCTTTATCACATGACTTCCAACCAGTACTTTACGGCCAAATGAACGATTGTCATACACTTTGATAGTTACTGGTGGCATGTATAATGGTTCTTTAGGTAAAGACTACAAGGAAAAGTTATATTTATGTCATACATGAGAAACAGTATTTACATATATAAGGACAAAGCGTTTCAGACTGTAAAAAGGAACCATATTAGAGCATTTGCCGACCACCTAATATTGCTTTGTAAATGATGAATATCCATACTTGTAAAAACAAGAAATTTTTTATGATTATTATTTTCCATGACACAAACAATTAAAAATCTCACCACAACTTCACAAAGTGGATTATTGCTAAAGTTAGGAGTTAACTTTGTATTCTTGATAGTACCAGATTTAAGGGTCTTTCCACCAATTTCTAGTTCTATGGATGGATGATAACCTTTCATATTTCGCACACCAAAACAAACAAGCTAAAATTCAAAATATAATGATGTATTGACTCATTAACAGCTCATGTTATCCAATAGATACTTGCCGGTCTATGATTATTAGCCTACTTTCTGATTACCATTAAAGGAGCCACTGAACATCACTCCTTCACACAAAGAGGTTTCTATTAAACCTGCTTCTTCGCAGAGACTTGCTAAAGTAAAAAGTAGATCATTATTTTGTTTCTGAATAACTTTGAAAAATCTAAATAGATACAAGGGTTGTTTCAATATGAGATATAGTGGGCCTTGGGATATTATATTGAACAAGTTTAATATTACTTCCCAAATCTGATATTAGAGGAAGCTGTGTCAAAATAATTGTTTTAGTACACCCAAAGTTGAGGCTGCTTTTTATGAACAAGGCCATACTAGTTCTAGATAGAAAATAATGAAGAGGGTTCTTAGAATCCCCCAACCATTTTATGGAGCCCAAAAGGGCCCAGTATAAATAAGGTTAAGGGTATTGCAACATTACCTCAACTGAAGCATTGACAACAACTGGTCGAATATCGGAAGGTACGAGGAAATGTCTCTTTTCTCTGTCGAAAGGTGGATCATCTGGGACATGCAATCCATCAATCTAAAATAGAGAGGAATGAAATGGACGTCAATATATACAGTCAATAAAATCTACAGAGGATAGTACTGAGTTAACAACCTTGCAATGGATTGATTTCCTTGTCCGGAAGAAACCAATCCACTGCAAGTTTGTTAACCTAACACCCTTCTATACTACTTCACGGATGAAATTCGTAGTAGAGTAATCAAAATAGAATATACAGAGGAGTAATTATGGTGATCAAAAACGAATTATAATTAGATATTGTGAATTAACATACAAGTATAAGTTCTGCAGCAGCTAACAATTCGCCATGTTGCTTTCCTTTTCTCATAACAGGGTACCAACTTAAGCAAAGTAGCTTCTCAGTCTCATTTAGTCTCACATGTGGCTTGATTAAACATCGACCAAGGAAGTCATTTTTTCCCTACAAAAAATAATAATTCTACCGTGAACATTTACAAGTAGACAAGACCTTATTCAACAAAGAATTCTTAGGAAGTTTCAAATCCTTATTTGTCAAGTAGTATAACATTAATCAGGTACTTCTTGCTTGAAACAAGCACCTGCACATAACCCTGCCAGTACACAATGTCAGAACAATATCAAAACGAGGTCGCACTGGGAAGGGTCAGATAAGCTTTAACTGTTGTCATTCGTTACTAATAAATGAACTGGAAAGATATTTTAATGCTCAGTATATATTTACACACAAGCTCTTTCTCTAAGTATATGTCAAACTTAAATTATAAACACACAAAGCAGATACTTCTGTATATTTATTTTCACACTGATTGTCATTATAGTTTCTTATTTGGGGCTACCAACTATCTTTAACACTCCTCCACAGGTGAAAAGCAGCAGTTATTTTTAGGTTTTTGAGCTTTTACTTGTAGTTAATTTATTTTGTAAAAGTTTGAATATCTTTAAGAGTCAGATTTTCTTATGAAATTCTGAGGCATATACAGTGCTTTATAGTCAGTAGCAAATGAGGAAGGAAAAAGAATTAAAAAGGCCATCAATTTAGTATAATACCAGGTTCAAAAAGAAATATTTATCTGGAATATAACACTACATTGATGACACCATTATTGTGTGATACTAAACAAAAAAAGTCGTCAACTAGTTAAAAGCAAATCGGTCACATCCAAATATTCATGATAGTAGCATTAGTCCATATTTCAGGGAAATATTCATTACTTACAACATCATCTTTATCCCAGAGTTCAGCAACCACAGTAAGAGAACTATCCTTATAAGTTTCTGGTGAATTACATAGCTCTATTTCTCTAAACAGCAAAGTTTCATTCCAGAGAGGGTCAAGTGAATCTGTAATAATATGTGTTTTACTGCAGTAATTTTGGAAGCTAGCAATAACGAATGGATCTGATTGACCATCAATATCTAGATCAAGTAGGTTACGTGCTTCATAGATATACATTCGTAATTGCCATTTATGAACTAAATGAAAGAAAGAAAAAGAATTAAACTTATATGTTTACTTAGAATAATAGGATGCCAAAAAAAGAAAGTGGTAATTGTTGCGATTGCACAATTGTTTTGTTTGTTATTTATTTATTTAACACTTATTTTTGCAGATTAGTTTTCTATTGGCAAGAATAATCGTGCATTGATAGTGTAGTGGTGTGTGTACATTCTGATTTCATCGCTTCATTTTAGATTCAATAATTTACTCTGGAGCTCTTTCAAACAAGCCCTTTAGGAGCTATCGAATAACTGCAAGCCAGCCCTTGGGGCAAGTTAGAGTAATGCTTCATGTATATTTAGTGAGGATTAACTTAGTTGACTGTCAGAGAGGATGAAGAGCAACTTACTGTTAGTGGATATGTCTTGAGGACATTTAAACTTTTCATTACTTATTTACTTTTTTATTTTATTTATTGTTGGTCACCCAAAGCAAGGCCACAAGGCCACTGGAATGCAGAGGGTTACTAAAGAAGAAAAGAAGAAAGAAATAGAAATATAGAACTATAAATTTGGTATAAAAACTTGGCATAAAAAGAAACAAAAATATGGAACTATAAATTTGGTATAAAAATTTGAGGGTATAAAAGTATAAAATTTAGTTTGATTTATTTAAATGTATCTTATTTACAAATTTTGTAGAGTTTAGAAATTTATTTACATTGCGTTTAAATATCGCCAGATTATATGAAGACGGGAACGTATCATGGGGCAAAGAGTTCCATAGCTTTGCGGTACGAGGAAAGAAGCTAGTTTCGTGAAATTTACAACGAGATTTAAGAATGTCGAGAAAGAATGGGTGATTTGAACATAATTTGGAGAAGCGAGTTTTTCAAGTGAAAGAACGAAGAGGAGGA
>JAULBZ010004692.1:0-14398 GCA_032360805.1 Neoturris breviconis | reverse complement strand
GGGTGTGTTTTATATGCTAAACCCTTATAAAACCTGTGCCTAATAAATGGAAGGGGGTGCTTTTTTACCAAAACAGGAATTTACCCCTCGCCCCTATAATTAGGCACGGGAGAGTAAAAAAGCAAATATGCTAATTTTGTGCAGCATTTACTTGTGCTTCGTAAAATGTATATTTGGAAAAATGTTTCGTTTTCGAAACTTGTTTGGCCCTGATGACGTCATCATAAGTAATGACGTCATCAAAAAAATAATTATGCTAAAGTGATGTTTATGTGTTGGACTAACTTTCTGGAAAATTTCAACATTATAGCATTTTTATGTCTAAAGAGCAGCCCTAAAAAGCCCATACTGAATAGGGTTAAGGTTGATTTGCTCTAGGAGAAAAAATTGCTGCAAAAGCAAAAACAAAATATTTTATCGGTAAAAATTGACGTTACAATCATGTAACCTCAATTTCTACCAGTGGAATGTCTTCTTTTCGCTTTTGCAGCGATAACACTGTTGAGAATTGATTTTTTTAAGCATAGCTTCAGCCACAGGTTATGGTACTACACAATCCTGTAGTTCTACTGAGTATTTCTTAACAAACAAAATAGTAAATCATCTCATGTTTGTCCAACTGCAACACATGAAGCGGATAAAACAGTTTGTAATAATGGAAGTAATGTCTGTATTAAAGGGGTATGTAATATTTCGATTTTTGTGCGTGTAGTAATAAGCTTCTAAAAATTGCTTGATCACCTGTGGAGAGGAGTGTTTTTTGAAGCTTTTTAAGCTTTTTGAGTACAACTGTAGTATATAAAACACTCCTCCACAGGTGATAGAGTAGTAGTAAGTTAATTGACTACAGTAGAAGCCGACCCAATAGCTCCTCTGTCGTTCCAGATCAAGTTTATTTCTTACCCCACTATGCTGATTTTACGGAACATATATAGATAGGAGGCTGTAAACCATGCTATCTCACTTGAACCCAGCTATTGCGCCCTTTTACATTATGAAAGTTCATGTTTGGAATTCTCTTTTTGTTTCTCTAAATATTTGAATTGGACCAATGTTGATGCGTCGAAAAACCAAGCCTGAATATAACTACCGGACATCACCTGTGGAGAAGTGTTTTTTGAGTATACTAAAAAACCTCCTTCACAAGTGATACCTGGAAGAGTTATTTTCAGGCTTAATATTTATTAGAATCACTCCTCCGCAGTGATAATTCATTTCTATTTTAAGTATGTATTAGAACATAAAAAACTCTGTGATTATAATAACTCTTTCATTGTAAATTAAAGTGGTCAAAATAACGGCAAATAATTACTGTGGAGGAGTGATTTTGAACATGGCTTTAGATGAGTTCCTACTCTATTAAGGAGTGTGACTGATTACACCGGTTCATTACCGACTAGCGTCTTTACTGCAGACTTTAAACAAGTTGTTCTAGCGTCTTTACTGCAGACTTTAAACAAGTTGTTCTAGCGTCTTTACTGCAGACTTTGAACAAGTTGTTCTAGCGTCTTTACTGCAGGCTTTGAACAAGTTGTTCTAGCGTCTTTACTGCAGACTTTGAACAAGTTGTTCTAGCGTCTTTACTGCAGACTTTGAACAAGTTGTTCTAGCGTCTTTACTGCATACTTGGAACAAGTTGTTCCACGAGGCGAAAAATTCGCTGCGAATGCCAAAAGAAGACACGTCACGATTTTTGACGTCCATTTCTACCAATGAAATGTCTTCTTTTGGCTTTCGCGGCGAATTCAACTTTTATACTTTCTTATTTAGCAATGCACTGGCTCAATATGCTTGTCAAAATCAAACAAGGAAGAATGTCAATGTTCTGTAGAAGCTGATTTATGTAAAGTTTGCTGTCAATCAAAAAATCAAACTAGTACATGTGCAGCACTTTTGGAAGGAAATAGTAACAAGGAATTGCCACCAGGTAAGATTGCTTCAACTTACTTGGAAGAAAAGGTGACAATAATAACCAGGTTCTTAAATTTAAGGTTCGCGCACAGCACGAAATTAGAGCAACTAATCCCTATGGAAGATTGATTTGTGATTATGGTTATTGCGCGCTCACACTCTGTAAGAGACGTATTTTGATGATAAATAAAGCTGCACATGTATACTACTAAAACTTTTATCTTTTTTCTTAGGTTCACCTTGTAATAAGTATGAGGGTTATTGCGATATTCTATCAAAATGTCGAAAAGTGGACGCAGAAGGTCCGTTGTCACGTTTAAAGAAATGGTTGTTTAGTTCTAAAACGATTGATAACATAATTGACTGGATGAAAGAGTATTGGTGGGCTTGTATACTTATTGGATTAGGATTGGTTTTATTCATGGCAGGTAAGCTGATTGTTTTTTTCTTTAGAAAGTGTTTGTTGCGTTACTTATCACTTAAAACTTTGTGCTCTTATTCGCATATCGTATTTCGATAATAGGAAGTTGTTTTGATATTTTGTTACATTAGAAAAACTCCTTCTTGAAACGAAAAAAAACCCTAAAGCTAACTTCAAAATTATGTGTGACGTCAATTTCTACCAATGGAATGTCTTCTCTTGACTTTCACAGCGAATATTGTTAATTTCAGGCTTCATAGCATGTTGTAGTGTTCATACACCTAGCAGTAATCCAAACAAACCTAAACCAAGACAAATGACACTACCAAGAAGTTTATCAAGACGTAATAGACGGGGTGAACCAAGTGCACCACCTGGTGGCAATAATGGACCACCCTATCAACAACATCCACCATCAGAGCACCCGCCTGGTTATAATACTGCTACACGTGGAGGTCGTACCAACTACGATGGAGATCACATGGAACTGAGATAAACTAATTTGATTGGTTGCATTTAAACTAGCAATGAGATTTGGTCGATAGTTTGACAAGGAAAAAACAAAAATAATTTTTTATTCGCGCAATCACATGACAAATGAGCAAAAATATGTGTGTTCATCGTTTGTATTAAAAGCTAAAACACGGATAGTATCTGAGAGGGAAGGCGTGAACAAGCAAGAACCTGATTGGTTTCTTCTTTATTGCACGTGAACAAACAAGAATCTGATTGGTTTCTTCTTTATTGCACGTGAACAAACAAGAACCTGATTGGTTTCTTCTTTATTGCACGTGAACAAACAAGAATCTAATTGGTTTCTTCTTTATTGCACTTGAAATAACACTTCTTTACTGACGTCATAGTTAGGGAAATCGAATTCACTTTTATAATATAGGATCAATGAAACAATTTTTTGTTTTCCCTGATTATCCATTTGAGTGTTTTTAGGGATTAACAAGGGTCAAATATATACTTTTTTGTATTTAGGACTATAAGAATAATCGGTATTGCAAATCCCAGCAGGTACCTAACGCCGGATGAACGTCATTAGAACGTCATTAGAAATACAAAACGGCGTTAATTTGATGCAATATATATGAGTTAATATTTCTTCTTAATTTTCTTTGTTGTTTTGTTGTGAGAACAAGGAGTATAAAATGAAGAATTGAAATCGATAATGATAATGACTACAAATGTAAACAAAAAAGGTATTCTAGCACGCATGTGATTTAGATTTGGAACGTTTCGAGAACATCTGACAATTATTTGATTTTATAGATTTGAAGAGTGATTTAACAAAAATCTGAAACGAAGAGGGTTGTGTCGATGAGCTTGCAATTGATTGGTTTCTTCGTTCAATTTCAAGATCATTGACTCAGTACTCTTCTCTGCAACTATTATTTTGGAGGTGTTTGTTTTTAGGTTTAAATATTAACAGTATATCATGGAGCTCCCATGAAAACAATCACTGTGGGCGAGTTAGTTTAAAACTACCTTCCCCGCAGTGAATATTATTGGCTCTTAACTCCATCATTGACCTCCATCATTGATACACTTCTCATTAAACATGGCAGGGAAATTATTACATAGTCTGCACCTAGTGGGGAAAAACCTGTACCTCAATACAGCGTAGTGTTGTTTGGAGATATATGTACACCTAATCTTGTGAATGACGTCACTGGATAGCATTCAAACCCTGTATATGTTATCTTCAAAGAAAGAAATCGCTGCAAAAGCCAAAAGAAAACGTTCCATTGGTGCAAATTCAATTTTCACCAATGGAATGGATATCTTCTTTTAGTCCACACATCGGATTTTCCGCCTAGTGGAAATTAAGATTTAATTTCTAAGCTTTCTAGTAACCTCCGTATACCAGTTGGAACATTTTTGCAGATACAACTTTGGCTTCATCTTCATATTGGTTACTAGATGCTGTTAATATTTTGTTTAATTTATTTATTATATTAATCAATAAGTTGCGATCCAGTCCTTTTATTAAAATACTTATGTTACTAACCTCGTTACCAGTGATTTTTGTAATGATCAAATAATTAAAGATCAACCTCGTTTCCAGTGATTTTTGTGATGATCAAACAACGCGTACCTGGATACTTGCGTTCTGTTCGTTCCCCGATTGTAAAAATCAGGGAATGAGCAACGAGGTTTATATGTTGTCACGTGTGTTGCTCACATTTATCGGATAGAAACTACATGTATTTCGGAATGACCTCATTTATATGCTTATTCAAAACTAAGAAAGAATGGTTTTGATTTACCTCTACAACAAGCGAAGCGAATTTAAGAGGAACAGTGTAAATGCAAGGCCTATCCGTTATGTAATTCATCCCGAAATGATTTCTATTCGATAAGTGTGAACACAGTCTTTGTTTCAAGCTGCTTTTTGTTTTCTGCCTCTGTGGTTTTTACTTTAACATTTTCTCTGCTTGACCTGTTATATGAAATGATACATGAGAAAGGTTCGAAGAAGGAAATTAAACAAATCATACTGTAGAAAAGGGTGTTTTGCAATGGAATAATACGAAGAAACCATTCCATTGTAAGATCGTTTGATATTGATTGGTTATATGCAACTGAGTAACTAGTCAGGTTAAACGTTCTTTATTCGTTAGGCCAGTAGTCATGGTAATATACTTCACAGTATAAACCCCTACTGAATACTCAACTCCAAGCAATCACCTGCGGAGGAGTGTTCTTTAAGTATAGTTTAACCTTTGAAGCTGAAAACTATACTCGTAAACACTCCTCCACGGGCGAATCCGTATATTCAGTAGTTTTTGTCTACTTGTAAGATTTGTTGTAAATAACTGTTAGTTTTTCTGACATTTTGTTTATTTCTCTCCATTCCACACTATGTTAAATTCTTCTTCTCATGTAAGGCGTGATCATCAGAGGAACATTTTAACGTATATATATTTTTGCTTATGTCAGCGCTTTTTAGATGACGTCATGTGTTTTTTATTTAACACTTTTTTCAAAGAACCATATTTAAAGTGCAATCAGTTTCGTTTTTTGAATGCTAAAGGTTATGTGTTTTTTTAAAAAATTACACTCGAAACCAATCAAAATGTTTCCCGAAAATCCAAAAGAAATTCCATTTTTTTTAAAGATCGGAGAAATCAGAACTTTTAAAAGGAGTATATATCATGGCAGTCTAAATTTGAAGTTAATTGCGTTATTTATACTAAATTTATTCACATTTTGTAGGAACTGACTCCAGAATAGAAAAATGCTTATTTTCATTGAAGTTTGACATATAAAATGAGAATAAAAACGTTCTACAATCTTTGTCATGAAGTCATGGACATTTTACAAATTTCTCCAAACTATACACACCACAAAAGTAATAACGCGGAAAACGACCACGAGAAGTCCATTCGTCTCACTAATCAAAAATAGACTTCTTCTTTGTCCAAGATGTCACAATTTTTTCTGCTTTTGGATATTTAATACTTTCTTTACATACTTTTATACGAGTTTTCTAAAATTCGAACGGAGAGAGGGTCGCATAATTCCGAAAATCCGAAATTTAAAAAATTGGGAAAAACGGAAGGATCACGTGACAAAAATTTACCGGATGATTCCCATCACCATAAGAAGTAGTAATTGGGCAAATTCCTAACGTAACGCGAGTTTTTCAAAATTACTTGTGAAGAAAAAATGCAATTTATAACAGAAACTTTGCTCTAGGTGGTTTCAGAATAGTATCTCAACTTCTTTGTTAGGTATAGCTTAGAAATTTGGCCAAAAGGTGTGAAACAGAATTATGATACAATCCCCCACAAAAATGTTTGAGACAAGGTGAAATTAATTTGAGCAGCAAAAATACGGAATTTCAACTAAGACAGATTGCCTCAAAATCTGATTAACAAGTCAAACAGCACGAAAATTCAACAACAACAGTAACAACAGAATTTGTCAAGTTTGAAAAGACCTTGGATCCTAAGCCAAATGTCCAACACGATAAATCTCTTGGGTATTCCCCCGAGGTAGTTTTAATTAGTTGATTTTTACTATTGGTGCGTATTGCGTTAAATTTCGTGATTTGTTATATAATTGTGAAAATAAAGTTATTAAAATAAAATCTTAGTCTTTGTCCACGCGAGAATTAATCTCCATAAAGTATTAGAGGGGAAGAGTAACTGAGTTCTTGAAATTGATTGAATAAGCTGAAGTCAACTTTTATGTGAATGATGACTCCATTTAAGTTCGTCTCCAACACTATTTCAGTGGTTGAAATAACTGCCAATAACTGCAAATAATCCCTCCTTCACAGTGGTTATATTTTTCTGACAAGAAAGTCCGTACATGTAAACAAAAAGAAACTAATTAAATTATATTTTTCTTTCTTCTTCTATACTGACATAGTATTAGAACTATACTAAAACAATGTATCTTACAAAGTGTTTCTTTCCGCTAACACATTTAAATAAACACTTAAAAAATGACGGAAACCGATAATAATAATAATAATAGTCTCGCACTCAAATGTCTGGAGCGAGCATTAAATTTGACGACACCTAACTTATTCTTCGATTCTCTCTCAAAGGAGGAGAGTCGAGCCACTTAATCTGATAAAGGAGGACTGTCAAGTCAACATTTTACAGTTTGTACCTTTCGTTTCAAAGAAGAGATTGCAAAGTGACACTTTTTTTTACTCGAGATCAAACATCGATCAGCACATGAGGAGTTTGTTTTGTATGGAAACTGCTTCAAAGAAGACGATTAGAAATGCAGATAGTTTGTCGAAAAACAACGGAATTAATTTATAACCAACTTAAAGAGCCTGTTTGAAATAAGCACTGTGGAGAAGTGATTTTTGAACATAGCTTCACTCTAAAAAACTTGAAACTATGCTCAAAAGGTGTCGGGCTATGTGATAACATAATGCAAGTTACGTTCGACGAGTATTTCAAACAAGACAGCTGATATTTCCCTTCCTTCGGGCAACTTTATACTTGGCGACGCGGATGGACAAGTAGGTACGTAATACCAAACTGAAATGTGTTTAGAAATATTTTTCTGTCCATTGTTGTATCACGTGACAATACATACGAAACCAAAACCATGACTACCATGTAATGGCGGTTGCTAAAATACCGGCAGACGACATTTTTATCATCATATTTTTGAACGATGCATTAACTCTGCGTGATGACGGATGCTGAACATTAGTTGTGTATCTTTATAGCTTTCTCAGTATAATTATAACGTGTACGTTTTGGTGCTTTGTTTACATGATCCAGTCCTAACCAAAATGGTTGCGCAGAGTTACTCTGGAAATCTGATAGCGTCAGGCGTCTTGCTGGATCTAAAAATACGATATAGTAATCTAATAACAAATAATCACTGTGTAAGAGAGTGATAATTGAGCAGACATCTAAAGTTATGACCAAAAGATAAGATGGATACATCTCGAGTAAGCCTTTGCAGTGAATTTGAACGATCTTGTCCAATCAAATCTTTCTTGAAATAACCTGGGCAAAAATGTCACGTTTTTTTTTAAGAATAAATTTAAGTAATGAAAACTTTGAGAGTTCGAGGTTAACTAATCCCTGGACAGATACAGAAATAAGAACAAATAATCACTGTGGAGGAGATGTTTGTGGTGAATAACTTCACAGCCTGAAGCAATGTGCAATGATCACAATGTGCAATGATCACTCCTCTACAGAGATTTCACTGCAAGTCGAAGATATCAAATGCAAATATTTATTAGAAAGTCTCACGTGGTCATCACCATGGAGAAGACATTTTTCAGATGACGTTACATGGCAATAATGGTGTTGTTCTTATAGCACCTACATAACTTACCATCAGGAAAATACGTCACTTTACCCATAGAAACCAATGAAAATTTGATTTTGTCGAAATCTTTATCAGGCAAGAGTAATCTTTTTCGAACTCTTTCTTGCACCGATGATACTGTCTCGCCCTAAAGGTAAATAGGAGCTACAAAGAAGGGTCAATTAACTTAGAAATGATTGTGCACTAATCAATTAAAAAACCTTAAATTTTGAAATCACTGCTACATGAAAACACAGCAACCAGGCGTCAAATCCTGGTGGGCAAAAAATTATTTTAACCAGCCATTAGTGTTAGTAGGCCATTGCGAACCAAAATATTTATTATTGGAAATTATATTACAGATGTTTTATTAATATTTCCACAGTAATTATTTTCAAGCACAGGTCAAAAGTTCTTTTCATGCATCATATTCACATGTAAAAAATAATCTTACCTCCGTTATCTTGAGATAAAAAGGTATACCAAACGCCGTGTAGGCTTCCTAAACACAAAATTACCCTTACAGAATTTCGAAGAACTACTCTCCCGTGACTAATTGTAGGATGCGTATGCGTGCGTGCGTGTGTGGGGATATATTCCTGATTTTAAGATTTTTAAAGGCAAATTATTAATAATCAAATCACTATTTCACATTGAAAACTAAACTTCTTCCATGTTTAGATTATATTTTTTACAACTAATGAGCAATACACTCATCTTATACTCCCACACCCAGCTTATTTAAAAAATAATCTAAAAATAGGAAGATAATCAAATATCGATAACTCAGCAATCTTCATCTGGCTTATTACAACTGGCGACGAAGATATTTGTCAGTTCTATATACTTTATCAGAAAATGATCTATATTGAAACTAATCGATTATTTGATTATCTAGTATCAGTGCCATCTGTCTTAACCCTATTTTACCCGTCTTGAAACATTGCGGCTCATATTGTTAACCTATTTTACATTAGTGGACCAAATTTAATTTTTCCAATCCGTTCTTCCGATATTAGCCTTTGTTTGAAACCACCTCTCAAATTCCTAGTATTTCCCACCTAAAAATCCGAAATCCAAAAATATAATATCTTCTGTTTACAAGGTTTACAATAAAATTGGAAGTTTGAATAGACACACCCGATTAGTCACGTGGGTTACTAATTCTTGTAACTCTGTAGCTATGTTTGACCGCTCAGAATCAATCGACAGAAAATTAAAAACATTTTCCCAGTCTTTTTTATTTGCGTTTAAGAACATAGAACACATACATTTTTTTAATAAATCGACAAAGTTGAAAATTCTGATGACAATAGCAATAAAATGAATACCATTTTGAAGATCTTGGGCTAGACTATAACCGTGTCCAGTTTCATTGCACCAATATTAATAATTCAGGAGTTAGGTAGCGGCTTATTTCCACCCTCCCCTGTTACCCCGGGTAAAATAAGGTTAAGGATGATTTCCATGAAAACCAATTTCTACCAATAGAATGTCTTTGTTTGGTTTTCGCCGGATGGAAATTAACCCAGGCATGTCACCGCACTTCCTAAAAACTTTCAAAATACATAAGCAGGGTTCCCACTCCAAAATCAGGCAAATCATAATATGAAATTGTGGTATATTATCGTGCCTAAAAATTATAAAATCATGTCCAAAAGCTATGACAATAACACACGGACTTTTCCAGACATAATCTGAGGACTTTCTTAGCAAAAGCACATATAATATATTTCAAGCTATAATATATGATTGGACACTTAAGTCAAGAAGACACTTTCGTCTGTAGCACTTTTCAACACTTAATGTCTCAAGAACCACAAAAGCACATTAAAACATATACAACAGTTGTTTGCTTTTTAGCATGAATAGGTTATTTTTCATTTTTTCATTTTATTTACAGAGCCTCCAGGGAAAAGGCTCCATTTTTGGAGAAATTTGCCTAATTTTAGGGATGAAAAAATTTAAAGCAAAAAACTTAAAAAGAAACCTATTCATGTTAAGAATCTCAAAAAGCTAATGAATTGATTTTATTTTGCTTTTATGAGATATTCCAGTGACGATGTAAGTCCCTCAGTGGGGGTTCAGGGCTATCAGAAACAATTAAAATCTGTGCATTCTTGCTGTTATAACCCCTATTTTCGACAAATCCACCCCTAAATCCCACCTACTTTTTGATAGCCTAAAATTATGATATTATGCTACTCATCCTAAAAATTATGATTATTTATAAAATTTATGTCAAATTCAATGTTGTCACTGACAGTAGTATTACTTGGAAAATACGGGAAGTAGATATTTTTCTTACCTTCTGAAAATGCATGACCGGTACTAACATTGAATTTCTATCTTCATGCAGTTCTTCTTTAGGTATTTCCTAAAACAAACGAATTAACCTCAATAACAGATTTCACCAGGGGAAAGAGAGCGATGCAATAGGGTATTCTGAACGAAGAATGATAAAATGGGTTGTATTGCAGTAGACGAAAGGAATAAAAAAAGCATTATGAAATAATGCACGAGGATGAAAAGAAGATTGCAGGAGGGGAATAAATTAGGAGCGTTGTACCCTGAGTGAAATAAAACCCATTCAGCAGGTATCACATGTCATACCTCTATACGAAATAGCCTTTGACCTTGCTGCACTAATGTATCTAGACTAGTTGCTGGAGGTACGATACGTTGTATTTTATTTGATGATATTTCAAGTAGTCGCAATGTATGTGATTCAACCGTTTCTATGAACTTCGTTGCTTCTTGTAGCAGATCTTGAACAAAACCTTGTTTGTCCACAGGTATCACCAAGTCTCTCTAAATAAACACAAAAAGCCTAAAAATAACTGCCAAACATCACCTACGGAGGAATGTTTTTGAGTAAACTCCTCCACAGATCATACGGAAACCGTTTGCAATCCCATGAGAGACTAAATTCTTTCAATATATTCATCAAATTTATTTCGTACAATTTTGGGTATTTTTCAAGCTCTATTTTCCACAAATATTCATAAAAACGTGTGAATGATTGGTTCGCCTGTACAAAGAAACCAATCAATAGGTCACTGTTTTTTTTCACAGACAAAAGCTTGAAAACAGCTATCAGACATCTGAGGAGTGTTTTTGAGTAGTTTTTAGATTTGCAGTTAAAAACTATACTAAAAAACACTCGTTCACAGGTCCGGTTAGAAGGTTTGAAAGCATACCTCATCTTTTAATTCTGCATTAACATAACAACATTTAAATTGTATCTTATTCTCAAGTATATTAACTGGCATCGTTAGCTATGAAGAAAAAATCAAAAATAAACAGCAACAGATAATCTGTGGAGGAGAGTAATGAATCTTAGAGACCAATGAACTGCAAGTATGTTCAAGTAACTCTCTTCTTCATTTATATATCATTTCATTGGGGCTAACATATTGTATCGCTCGGTACAAATAAATACGAGTATGTGTCTATTTCTATCCTAGGAGTCAACAGTCTTGCAATGAGTTGGATTTAACCAATTAGAAAACAACATACAATTTGATAATATAATTTCTTTGGTCCTCTTCTTCCGCCAGCAAGGATATCTTTCAACTGTCCCTCAAATGTACATTTAATAGCATTGCCAGGATGGTCTCGATAACTACAGATAAAAAGAAAAACATCAGTCCCCTATTAAACCTGGGAGTGGCTGCACCATTTTCATTTAGATATAACTTCTTTTTTTTTGTATTAATGGTATGGTATTGAAACTTTTCCTAACTTTCAATAAGGTTTAGAATCATGAAATATATATTTTTTGGATATTTACGTTATTTTTCCGGGGGTATCCTAATTTTAATTTTTTTGAAATGCAAAATTTCGTTAAAACAGTCTCTGTTGGTGCTAGGGTAACTTTTCAACAGGTAAATATTATTTATAACAAATAAATGAAAAAATATATGACATTTTTGAAAATAACAGACCAGATCCATATTTTACAGACCAGATAGTCCATTTTAAAGACAGCAAATCTACTATTGCTGATGACTTCATAACAGGTACCAGTGACGTCACTAAGACAATTTTTATGCATAAGTGTTTGTATTGAGTTGTTCTGTAAGTCTACCAAGTTTCATGTCATAAGGATTAGTGGTTCGCAAATAAAAGGCCGTTGCCATTTTACAACATTCTACAGACCGAAAATCCGATGTTATTCATGGCGTCATAGCAGGTACCAGTGACGTTACCAAAAAGTAAGGAGAGCACAGTATTAATTGAGAAAAACTGTCCCTGTTCTCTAGAGAATTTAAAAATGAATTAGATTTTAAACTTACATTTGTGGTTTGAAGAACTGTATTTTCATTGGATGTATACCAAGTGACGCACTGGCTGCTTCTGCTAGCTGTAAAAGGAGGGGAAAATATCATTAATCATGTATGTATTTGAAAAACTGTATTAACACAGTATTGTTTACTACAGATGCTGCTTGAATAACATTGAGACATACCTGTCCATAGGTCATCTTTAAATTGAGAGTTTCGATAAAACCCATATCATTGAGGTTTGCTTTATCACAGAATAACACTTGTACTTGTTGCAGAATATCTCTAAAAAATACAAACAACACTCATCTAAACATAACATCAAAGAAACTGCAAAAAGCAGAATTTGAAATGAGAAGCAAAATCCACAAAGTATATTTGTAATACTCAATGAATGTTGGGATGTCATATGAAGCAAAATACACAAAAGGAGGGAGAACTTTGCACCGTCCTCAACATACGTTATTGAAAAAGAGAAAACATACTTGTAATATTCAATAGGTGTTGGGATGTCATATGAAGCTAAATCTGGATCGTATCTAAAGTTTCAAATCATAGTAAAAGTAAAAACAAAACCTAGTAAGATCCTTTGCAAAAACTTGTTCAAATCCGCCGTAAAGACGCTAGAATAACATTTTCAACGTTGTTTGATCATCTTTACTATAGACTTTGAACAGGTTTTTGCGCACTGGGTATGTACAGCTAGTAAATATATGCGTTTCATGAAAGAACCCTATTGATTCTATAATGAGATATCACTGTCCTCTTGCTTTGAAACTAACCAAAACAGAATAAATTGATCGGTTTATTATGTGTTCCCTCAGCTGATTCCTACCCGACAGTGAGCATATACTAGTACAGAATAGTATATATAGTTCATATGTGTATGTTTTAATCACGCTCATTTCAACTAATGCATATGATATTTGAGTAATGAATAAATACATACGCTTGAAAACAAATAATATCACCATCCATTAAATCTTGTACAACCTACATTAGGGAATAAAGAAAGAAACTTTATTGTAATTATATCCTTAAGCGAATATTTTTGGTTCAAATTTGGTCAATGAGCGTTTTGGAGGGATCTTTGAGCATTGCTTCGGACTAGAAACAAATAATACGAAAGCTCACGCTTTCAGTTCTGGTAAAAACGCCTCTGATACGTGCAAGATTTCAAAACCAGCATTTCTATTGGAAGAAAATGAACTTGGAAGATATTTGTCATTTGTTGGTTCAAAAAATCAAGTTTCTTACCTCATCAAATTTTTTATCTGTCCTTGTTTTTTCCGTTTGACCAGATTTAATTTCCTAAATAATAAATTCATCGGATAAAGATTGTCAATCAAGAAAACATAAAGAAATAACTACGAAGTATGCTCCAAAACTCTTGATTGAAACACTGAGCTAGAAATAAGTACAAATGATCACTGTGAAGAAGTATTTTTGAGCATAAAAATCATTCTTCCAGTGATAACTTAATCCTATTTCCAGCACTGTAAAATCTCACAAAAAATACATAATCTCAACATCATACATACATCAACATCAAGTAAGATCTCACAAAATACATAATCTCAACATCATACATACATCATATATACATCAACATCAAGTAACTAATCAACACTGTAAAGTAAAATCTCACAAAATACATAATCTCAACATCAGGAAATATGGTATGTTAAGATATTAAGAACTGAATCAATCAACACCAGCTGTTCTAGTGCTCCAAACAAGAGTATTTAATGGCTGTGGAGGAGAGATTTTTTAACATAGCTTTAAACTTTATAGCCTGAAGATATGCTTTAAAATCACTCCTGCACACTATCACAAATCACTCTTATTTCCAACACTATACAATAAGTAAGTTTACTGTATGTACCTCGTAAAACAAGAGTTTCGTCCCTTTCGGTAGTCCAGCTCTTTCACATAACATTGGAAACAATAAGGTAGGTTGTGATTTTAAGTCAAC
>JAULBZ010004691.1:0-14398 GCA_032360805.1 Neoturris breviconis | reverse complement strand
TAACTGTGTGGCAGCCATATTGTTTGACAAACTTCATTGATTATATGCATAATTACATAAAGTTGTAGCTAGCATTTAGTCAAATAATTCTTTATTTAACCCACTTCCTGTCATTTATAAATGCTCAAATCTTCAGGGCTTGATCAGCAATTGCCAATAATAAACTTGGCATCAATTTTGGAATTTTTGACAAAGTATTATGCGACTTTAACTTAACCTTTACTGTAATTATATTACTTTTATTTCAGAAGTCGTAGAAGCTTTATATTACGATTTTTATAGGTTTCTCTAAACACAAGTTGCCATGCGAACCACCATGTACTCTATCGTATACTAGACATGCATGTCCACACTTACCAATGAGTTAATTCTCTTATTTTATAATAACAAAATAATTAAAGTGTATTGTGACCACTAACATACATTTTCACTTCTCGAGCGGAGCAGTTTATCTATTAAAAAACTGAAATTTCTTCTCCGAAAAATAATTTGTTTTATATCCATAATGATTACCAATTCTATCTATTGAAAAAGTACATATTCTATCTCCCGAGAAATTACTTATTCAGACATTTTATTTCGGGAAAAAGTGACTAACTATATCCCGAAAAACTAACATTATATCTCCGGAGAACGTTCTTATCTCGCACGAAACGAAAATCCCTATAAAATGTTTTTGCAATAGATTATGCAATGTACGGGACTTCATAGCCGAGGGCCAAGAGATGTGGTCCGAGTACCGAGACCCAAGAAAGGGGCACTGGGGCCGGGATTCGAGAAACTCTAGAACCACCATCAAACCCGCGTTAAAATATAAGACTACGATGGATGAAAGAATCTATATAATATGTTCTTTTGTTCGATATTCAATTTTCATCTACACGCGCTGAAATGTTTTAATACCATAAGCATTACAATTCGCCCATTTAATGTACCTAAGATTTTATCAGGCAGTTGATTAATTACTCCTATTTTGACCACTGTACCGTTACTTGCTTATATAGCGTCTCACATTATTTTCTATTTTCTATCCTCAAACAGATTATTTGGTGGTTGATTATGTTAATGCTGGTAAGATTCGTACTAGTGTGAAATTATGGCATGTATTAAGTGTTCATTTTGATTTTGGTAAATTGGTTATTTATCATAACGAAGTTAATGTTATAGAAATTGTTGGATTGCAGTTTACTAAGGCTGATAAATCTGTATATAATGTGACCATTGGAAGTATGGAAAAACTTGGAAATAAAGTCAGTTAATCAGATATAGACATTGGTAAAATACTTGTATATAATAATTTTAATTAAGGTAATTCTGAAGATGTGATTAAGGAACACCACATATGTCTTATGAATAAATGGAATTAATTCTTTATAAAAAATTAAAAAAGTAACTTATAAATGAGTGTAGAAAAAATATATCCAGATATTTCATCAGTTCTAATCGATAACAAAGAGGTATATAAATACGTTTCTAGGTTATATTAAAGAGTTTGCAGAATTAAAATATAAATATGAAGCATAAATTAGTAAATATGTTAAAAAACAAAAGGTGATATCAAAATTCTTGTATTTTAGTGGAACGATAAACACAAGTAGTGGTGTTGCAGCAATAAGTACATCATTGACTTGTGTTGGCATAATTGCTGGTGCGTCATTAGGTGCAATCACTTTGATTTTCAGTATAATAAATATTACAGCATCCAAATTTTCAAAGCGATCCAAAAAAAGAATGATTCATTATTTTGCATTACTTGATGAAATTAATTCGTCTTTATCCAGAACAAATGCTTTACTTTCTAATTGTGAAGATAAGGTAATTAGTCAAAAAAACCTATACCAATCATATGGGTTAGAAAAAATTGTAGTTATTGATAACAGTTAAGTCGTTTTAAACGAAATAAGAGATTTTTTAAAAAAATTAAAGTTGTAATTGTTCCTTGCTGTTGTTTCTTTTATTTAAATTGCACTTATTATGACCTTTTGTTCTGGGTCGGTGTGGCGTCTTTGCCTAAGACTACCACTAGTTTAATATCAGAACTCTAAATTTTTATACACAAACAGGAGACTATTATAAATCACACAAGGTTGGGGAGAATAATCTAACAAAATATATAAGCCAAAATAGTTTCTTTACCTGCATACGGCATTTACATTTTTTTCTTCTAAATATTAGTAAAACATTAAAAACTCTTGTAAAAACTAAGTTATGCCAACAAAACAATATTCAGAAACTACTTAAAGATCTCCTTTACACTGTAGGTGCCACAATTCAAATATACTCTCATATGTATGTATGTTCTTGTATATTATTTATTAGAAGATTATGTTATAAAACAAGGTTTTATTTCTTTTTTTACCATAAATTTAGTTAAGACTAGAAGCTCTCAGTAACGCTCTGTTCAACTACCAAAAATTTAATCAACGCCCTTCTCTAGTTGTAAAATGTTTTCAAAAGGATAAAGTCTATTTAAAATCCACGCTCAAAGTTCGAATAGTATATATGTAAAATATTTAATGAAACAATTATCGTCTGCCATTTTGCTATTTATGAGTGGTTTGATATTCGGTTGGTACATGTTTAATTAGTGTCTTATAGAAGAATCGTTGTTTACATGTCTTGTTTACTCTGGCCTCGTTTGCAATTGTTAATCAAGTGAAAATGTCAAAAGTCACAAGTGGTTACATGTGACCCGAAATTTCAAGTTTCAAATTTCTTTATTGATTCGTTTTATTATTTATTTCGTATATGGTTTCTTCAAATTATTAACTCTGTAAAATTTCCATGTTAACATTACTGATATCAATTTTTTTTTATATGAGATCGAATTATACCATTATCATTCTGCACATAAATTTAACGAGCATCCTTTTAAACTTTCTTTTCTTTCAGGATAAATAGTATTTCTTGTACTTTTTTAGCACCTGCTGTTTTTTTATTTCCGCATATTTAATTAAGTCATAATAATATTCAATTCTTTTTTTATTTCTTTTTAGCAGTGTAAATTTTCCAAGGTGATGTTCCAAAAGAATTGTCAGTTAACTGTGAACATCCATTTGCTGAGGCAAAGTTTCAGAAAAATGCAAATTTTTCTTGTAAACAAACTAAGGTTGATAAGAATTTCCAAGGTGATGTTCCAAAAGAATTGTCAGTTAACGGCGAATATCCATTTGCTGAGGCAAGATTTCAGAAGAATAACAAAATTTTGCTGAAGTTGATAAGAATGTCCAATATAGTTATTTTTGTTTATCTATCAGTATCCATCACGGTAAGCATATTTAATTTAGTTAATTTTTTTTTTTTTTTTCTTTTTTAGCAGTGTAAATTCTCCAAGGTGATGTTCCAAAAGAACTGTCAGTTAACGGCGAACATCCATTTGCTAAGGCAAAGTTTCGGAAAAATGCAAATTTTTCTTATAAACAAACTGAAGTTGATAAGAATTTCCAAGGTGATGTTCCAAAAGAATTGTCAGTTAACGGCAAACATCTATTTGCTGAGGCAAAGTTTCAGAAAAATGACAATTTTTTGTATAAACGAGCTGAAGTTGACAAGAATTCCATATAGTTAGCCATGGCCTGTCTCATGAAAGTTTAAGACAGAACCATGATATTCCCTCTCTGGTTTGATATCGTTATTCACTATTTACCTGCTTAAGTTATTCAAGCGTAATATATAAGTCTCTCAAGCGTATCAACTAATATTGCTGTGTACATTTTAATCTGCTGGTTATTAATTAATATTTTTCTTATTAATATCGTATCTCTGATTTTTGTATAACAGTTATTTTACTTTATTCTTCTAACATGATTTGAAAATCGCACTACTAAAATCATCTGTGAGGAAGTGTAAAACTTGTACTACTTGGTATAACATTTATACTGGATTTATTGTTTTAAAATCGTTCAATTATAATATCGATCTAGTCTTATCTAGGTAAAAATCTCTTACATTTAATTTCTGGTATTTTTTTACCCGTATTCTCACGATTTAGAGTTAGGTTGAGTAGGTTTAAATTCGTCAAAATGTCTTTTAAACTAAAATTAGTAAGTAAGCGTTGTTTTTCTTCCCATGCCAACCAAGTCAATTCCAGTTTTCTGTGTAATTTAGCCTGAGCGTTTATTTACATGACGGCTCTACACGCCATGCGAAGTGTGTCCCAGAAACATATAGCTTTTTATAGGAAACATCACACTACGTTTTCTCCTCACGCTTCATCTTCTTTGTTGTAGTTGATACTATCGTTTTCGTTTAATGCAAAATTTCCCAAAAGTTTTATCTTTTTAATTTTTTTCAATTTCGTCATTTCTTCTACCATTTATATCATCAAATATTTAAATTTACGTTACCCTGGACAGGGAGGCCTGTGGCAACTCTAACTTGCCTAAGGTTAGACCGCTACCTAGTGGAGGGAAGGGGTCGGTATTTTCTCCTCATTTCGGATCGGCTCATTAGCAAAGTCCAACCACTGCCCGTAATGTTATTTCTATTGCTCATTCTTGATTCTTTTTCCCCAGTAATGTGGAGTTTCCAACTTGTCTAAATTTTATTCGACATATTGTCTTTTTCACCAGTTTCGACGTATCCTTGTCTGATCCATTGCTCACTATATACCCCAAAGCCAGTTTTGTAGTGGTCTGCATATCGGTTGCAAATTTCTGGGTATCGCGAATCTCAAAACCAATTTTCTGAAAGTTTCTTCTTTAGGGGTTTAAATAACTGACCAAGTCGCTCTCATATATACCATAATAGTGTCATTTGTAAGAGTGCTATGTCCTGGCTGTAACTGTTTGCAATGCAGGCTAGGGTCTAAACGACAATGCAAATAAGAGGATCCTGTTGTTATTATTATGATCATGATCATCAAAACAGCAAGTATTATGGCTGTCTTTTTAGTCAGTATTAATCTGCATGTCTTTACCAGTTGAGGTGTAGCGTCAATTTCTTGGTATTGATTGAATCCATAGGTTATCTCTACCTCACCTTCGTAATTGATTTTTACTTTGGCATTTCCCAGAAAATTGTTTCCAAGAATCGATTCTATGTCTATGATGTCCATTAATAACGCTGTACATGTCGTCATATCGTCCTTTCCAATTTTTACCAGAAGTTTAATCTCGTGTCTTGGCTGTATAGTTCCACCGATCCCAATTATCTGTACGTCTTTATTTATAGTTTCCACTGACTTTGTAAGCTTCAATTTGTTTAACGTGTGTTTTGCGATTATTGACACAGGTGATCCTGTGTCTATTACAGCTTTTGTATCTAAGGTCATGTTCCAATGCTGGACACTATCTTTTCATCTAAATCTCCTACTCCATCTAACACATCATGCATTGCTCCTCCAACTGCGCGAATAATTGAACTTCCTCCTTGAGCAACACCAGCTATAGCTGAGCCCAGGGCTTTCCCAATTCCTAATAGAACACTACCATCTCCATGTAGTAACTGTAGATTTTTAACTTCTGTTATAGCATCGTGTACATAGCTACTGAGTTCCAGTACCATATATGGTTCCAGTCTTTGTGGTTGTTTCCTTAGCATTCTGTCATCATAGCCTCTAATCCTTTTTAAGGTGATACCTGGTTCCTCATTAACTGAATCCGATTTGGTTTGGGTCATTGAAACAGTTCCATCAGCTTTAACTAAGTAGAATTTACCATGAATATCCTTTATATAGGTATGACTTGGTCTCATTGAGCAATTGATGTTAGGACTTGTCGTAACTACTTGTTTATCTGATAGTTGTAGAAAATAGGTGTCATTTGTATATGGTTTCAAAACTGGAAAATTCACATAACATTTTGAGCCTATCCGACGATTTAAACTGATTTTGTAATTAGTCACCTTTTTGCATCGATGGATTTCCAAGGCTTGTCCAGCATTGGTTACCATGACACCATCGTCTTGGTGGACCCATTTTGCACTTGAGGAAGGGAATGTGGTAAGCATCCATCGTTGCACCCTTGAGATTTCTTTCTGAACGAAACATATCCTTTCCCATTCCCGAATCATGTTCTGTTTCTGTAAAAAGATAGTTTGTACTATGTGGGCTTCTAGAAGCGGGGCTACTACGTCGTCAGCTACTCGTTTTGCGTATTTTGAGACCAGACCTTTTAAGCTGGATATTAGACTTGTTGACGTCTTTACATTTCTTAACACTAATCCATTGTCGAGTTGCACGGTGCCTTTACTATACCCATATTCAGCCTGAACAGCACCACCAACATGTAAGTCTTGTATTAGTATATAATCACCTTGGCGTTGAATTTCATACGTTCCCAACGAACGCATTTCTGTTGTATCATGGTGGGGGTCTTCCCATATAATTAATTGCTTGTCTTTGGCTGATGGTGTGCAAGTTCCAATTCCTAAGGTGGGGTTTATGGTTGTATAACACTTTGTCGAAGTAAGATGTTGTTCTATTATTGTAGCTTTTCCAATTATTTGAGCAGGGTATCTTCGTAATTCGAACAAGGTAAACTCCTTTATGTTGAAAGCACCAAATGAACATCCTACGTCCTCTACAAAGGTATTTCTCCAATAATTCTCCTCTATTTGGCTCAGTTTTGGCTTATCTCCCAACGGAGAGGTTTTGTTTTGTACCGCATACAAACACTCTTTAGGTGACATTTGAAGCTCATCTTCCTGTCTGTTTCGTTTAGTTGATTTGAAGATATTGACATTATCACAACCTAACACAATGCGACTGCTAGCGCAATGGTATATGTAGAACTTAGTAACATTTGGCATGTAACGATATACCTCGGCTATATAGGTTTCAACGTTTCCTGGATGTGTGCCCATGTTATGTTTACAATCCGGAAGCGCAGGAAAATCGTATACTCCTATTGGCATTGTTGTTGAACAATCGTAGAGGATTCCTAGCTCTAGAGGGCTGTTAAATGCTACATTCATGGTGAGGGAAAACAAAAACAGTCGACACAACCACTTAGATAAATCCCAACTGAAATGCTTTCGGAATGTATTGTTGCTGGTTACTGTGAGCTTTGAAATGCCTATGCCTCCACAGTTGGTATAAGACTTTGTCTTAGGTTGTGTATCGGTATGCTTTCTCTTGGCAAGATATGTTTCGATAAGTGCCGGGTTGATATGCTCTGGTGGCTCCCAGGTGTTTTCTTTTTCAGAAAATCCTTGCCACTTAATCAGATATTCTGGTTTACCTCTTTTGTGACGAAACTTCTTTATTTGCTCCACATAGTATATCTCATCTTCCTTCTCAACGTTTTGCTTTGTTTTTGGCGGTGTGACATGAAGTTGTGTTGGATGGTTTTGTCCATTTAAAGGCTCTGTATTTGTACCAATTTCAGGTTCTTTGTTTTTGATTTCTTCATCCTGGAGCAAGTGATGATCAAAACCAATGTCTTGTTTGTCTCCCTCCTGTGTTGAAGGAGTAGTTTTTATCTGTTTGGTTGTTTCTGGAGTTTGTCGTAACTCCTCTTGGGGTACTACTTCGGTGTGAAAATCGACTAACTCTGGTAAGTTTTGCATATTTGCATGCTCTTTTGTCTGGCTTCTAAGGTTAGTCCTCCTGCTAGTTGTCTTATATAGTTCTTTGTTGATAACTTTACAATCACTCTTTACTTTTTCTGATATCTTACATTGTTCAGGGTTGTCTCCATTTTCTGGAGGCTTATCCACTGCGAGCTCTCTTTCTGGTGGAGTCTGGAATCTAACTCGTTTACCTGTGGTCTGTGCTTTCTCTTGAGGCGTCAAGAGATCCTGACTGGGTAGTAATTGTTCACAAGGACGAAGATTGTTTCGGTGCAAGGTTCGTAGTTCCCCTTGTTCATTGTTCTCTAATTGGACGGTATAAACAACATCATTATTTTCTTTGACAACTTTGTAAACGTGGCTCTCCCAGTAAGATCTGAGTTTACCTGGTCCTCCTTTCTCTCTCAGATTCTTTACTAACACTCTATCTCCATTTTGTAAAGGTTTCAATTGCGTTCGTGATTTCTCTGCAGCTCTTTTACTTTTTAGTTTACGAGCGGCTGATTGAGTGGCAGCTGTTTTATATGCTCCTTCCATTTGATGTCTCCATCTGTCAACATACTGTCCATAGTTCTGAGTAGTTTTATCATCACCCTCCTCCTTTCCTACTACGTCAATGGCCAGTCTAGGTTTTCTGCCAAACATTAAGAAGTAGGGGGCATATCTGGTACTATCATGTGGCGTGCAGTTGTAGGCATGGGTCATTTTGTTAAGCATTTCTGGCCATTTAGTCTTGGCAGTTTCAGGCAAGGTTCTCAACATCTTTAGAATGGTTCTATTCATCCTTTCTACGGTACCATTTCCTTGGGGGTGATATGGAGTGGTTCTCGATCTGGTCATGTGACAGAACATCTCTAACTGATGAAACATTCTATTCTCAAACTCTTTTCCTTGGTCATGTAAAATTCTCTCTGGTATACCAAATTTTAATATAAATTCATTGTACAAATGTTTAGCAGCAGTTGTAGCGCTTTTATTTCTGGTGGCAAACGCTTGGGTAAATCTGGTGAAATGGTCTACGATCAGTAATATGTATTCATATCCACCACTACCTTTCTCTAGGTGTAGGTAGTCTATGGCAATTAGCTCTAATGGTCGTGAAGATTCTATACTTTGCAAAACTGCTTTATTTTTAGCGTGAGGTTTCTTTCTAGAAATACACACACATTCCTCGTTGATGTGGTGGGCGATCTCTTTTGCCATGCCCGGCCAGTAATACCTCTCCCTGGCCAACTTTAGGACATTGTCTGCGCCCATGTGGCCCATTTCATCATGTAAGAATTTAATTACTACCTCTTTGAATTTTGTGGGGAGTACTATCTGTTTCGTATTTTCCCACGTTCGAATCAGAATACCATGTTTGTCAAAACTAAACTTGTTCAACTGCTTCATATAGGTCACAAGGATAGGCGTTGCCCCCTCCCTTTCTTGCTTTGTTGGTAGGGTGTCCGTTTGTACCTTTTTTATCATTATGGCTATTTCCTTATCCTCGTTCTGTTCTTTTAAGATATCTGCTATGTCAAAGGTCAGCATATAATCTTTTATCACTTTTAGCTCGTCAGCCTGGCTTACGCCTTTGACAGTTTTAGGTACGGTATCAGCTTTCTCGATTTGTCTATCATCCGTTGGTATTTCAACGTTCTCCTCGTCATCCTCAATACCTTCATTATCATCGTCATCATCAATATCGGCATCATCAATACTTTCATCATCAATTTCTTCATCACTGTCATAGCAATTATTTTCATATTCTGACAAACATTTATTTACCTCATCTACATAGTCCATATATTCATTTTCATCACTATCCTCCTCATCATCAGAGTCAACCAACTCAGGTATTTCATCCTCTTCCTTTTTTGACCCTTCATCGTTATCCGTATTCACAACTGTCTCTGGTTCTTCCACCCCAATAGCACCTGTTTTGACAGAAGTCTGGTCATCTCCATAAGTTCGTCGTGATAAAGCGTCAGCATTTAAATGCTTCCTCCCTGGCCTGTACATTATTTCGAAATCATATTGTTGCAATTTCAGTGCCCATCTAGCTAATCTACCAGTGTGATCTTTGACCTGCATCAGCCATTTTAGGGAGTGGTGGTCAGTCACAATTGTGAATTTCTTTCCTTGTACATACGGTCTACATTTTTCCACTGCTATGAGTACACTAAGAGCTTCTCGCTCTGTGGTGGAATAGTGTTTCTCAGTCTTCGTAAAATCTCGGCCACCATAAAGTATGGATCGCTCTAATCCATCCTGGTATTGTGTCAAATTGTACCCGCAGGCATATGCACTAGCATCGGTATGGAGTACGAATGGCAAGGTGAAATCTGGGTATGCTAAAATTGGCTCCTGGGTCAGTAACTCCTTCAATTTTGCAAAACTTTCTACCTGATTCTTGTCCCAAACAAAGGGAGCATCCTTATGTAACAATGAGGTCAAGGGTCTAGCAATCCGCGAAAAACCTGGTATAAAACGACGGTAGTATACGCACAAACCTATGAACGATCGTACGTCGTGAACGTCCTTTGGCCTAGGAAATTCCCTAACAGCTTTAACTAATCTGTCTGTGGGTGCTACTCCTTCTTTGGATATCTTGTGACCTAGGTATTCTACCTGAGAATTTGCGAAATGACACTTTTGAAACCTCAGTCTCAAACCAGCTGTGCGCAGACACTCGAAGACTTCTTTCAAGTGCTCGATATGCTCCTCATAACTGTTGGAATAGATAATAATGTCGTCAATATACAGGAGACAACTCTTGCCTAGTTGTTTTCTCAATACATGTTGCATCACTCGCTGGAACGAACCAGGAGCGTTGCACAAACCGAAAGGCATAACGGTAAACTGAAACAATCCCCTGTGGGTGGCAAAAGCCGTGACTTCTTTTGAATCTGTATGCAACTCCATCTGATAGTAACCTTTAAGTAAATCAAGAGTTGTAAAAAAAATTTGCTCCATGCAAGGAATCTAAGGTATCTTGAATATTTGGTAGTGGGAATGAATCTTTGATAGTAACCTCGTTTACTTTTCGAAAATCAATGCAAACACGTGTGCTTCCATCTCGTTTTGGCACCATTACTACCGGTGACGCCCATGGACTGACACTCTCTTCTATAATGCCGTCTTCTAACATGGTATCTAGCTCCTTATCTAATATTTGTTTATGGGCATGTGATAGCCTATATGGCCTCTGTTTAATCGGTCTAGCATCTCCGGTGTCTATAAAGTGACGAACTACATTTGTCCTTCCTAAGTCACTCATTTTTTCTCCAAAAAGATTTGCATTTTCTCTTAGCAACGTAGTTAGCTCTACAGCTTGCATCGGCGTTAGATTTGTCTTATCTATATTTGGTTGAAATCTGGTTGGTGTCTCGGTACCAATACCATTAATCAGAGGTTGGTACTTTCCTCTACTACCTGTACTAGTCAACGTTCCACAGAAGGTGTCTCTTGGTATAACAATCTGTCTATCTGTTGGATTCACCACCTGCCACCTTACCACATCACATCCTCCTTGCAAAATACACGCACATGACATTAGAGAGTATTCGTCACACAATTTCGTATCAGGTTCAAAAACATAATCATCCTGAGATGGGAACCCAAACCCTATTGTCAACACTCTTTCAGTGTTTGCATCAAGGACGATCTCTTTGCTACTCATCAGCTCTATTGGTCCTTCTAGAAATTCTACCTCATTTTCACCTATCTGTACCGAATTTGTGTCTAACTTTACCTGACACCGAAACTTCCTCAGAAAATCACTACCTAGTATGACAGGGTAAAACAACTTGTCAGCGACTACGAAGGTATGATTATAACGATAACCTCCTAGTTCTATGCAAGCATTCACTTTTCCTGCTACCTTAACAGGTGATCTATCTGCAGTATAAACACAAAGTCTTTCTTTCATCAATCTGGGTCTGTTAATCATTCCCCTGTAAAACTCGGTAGTTAGAAAAGATGTTGCGGCGCCGGTATCTACTAAGACCGCAGTTGGATGTCTATTTAGGTATCCCTCAATGATTGGTTCCCTCTCTTCTTCTGTATGACCTAACGCTCCGATCTTGTTTCTGTTCTGGTTTGGAATATTTCCTCTACGATAGAACTCGCTGTTTGGTCTTGTAAATCTCGGCTGATTATAGGCTGGTGCCTCAAAATTTGGTTTGTGATATGGTCGATTTTGATTTGGCATGTATTGTGTCCTTTCTGGGTGCTGATTATAGACTGGTGCCTCGAAATTTGGTTTGTGATATGGTTGATTTTGATTTGGAATGTATTGTGTCCTTTCTGGGTACGATCTAGCATAATTTGGCGCTGGTGGCATATAGTTAGCTAACGCTCTACATTCGCATCTAATGTGTCCTGGCTTTCCGCAATAAAAACATATCGGTCTATTGTCCTTATTTGGTCTGCCCTGGGTAATGTACCCTTCGTTTACAGGCATGTTAGTTTTTGGCTTGCTCCTTACTAGTCTAGCATTCTTTAATCTTGACAGCTCTGTTTCTAGTTCTTTCACTTTCTGGTCTAGACTCTGTGTTTAAATGTTTGCTAGCGGTCGCTTCGATTCGGGTTCCTTGGCCATTTGCTCCAATTTCTCTAAGATTTTGTCATACTTAGCGTCAGGCTTAATGGTAGAGTTTTTCAATTTCGTATAGCTCACCGCCGCCTGAAAATCCTTTGGCTGGCGCATCAGTAGTGCATTTATCAGGGTGTCAGTAACACCGTTAAGGAACAAATCTAGCTTTGTTTGCTCAGATATTTTAAGTTGTTGTGATAGTTGTTCTAGTTGGTCTACAAATTCAGATAAGTTTCCAGTCTGTTTAAGAGAGTACAATTTAGAACGTAAGGCCCACTGTAAATCTACACTGTGAAACTGTTTTTCCAGTCTTCGTAGAACTTGTTTAGCACTAGATTTCACAGTTTGACTTAATGAGTCATAATATATGCTAGCACTCTTAGTCAAATACAGTGGTAGTACGACTGCCTGTTGTTTATCTGACCAAACGTTATAGTTGCTAATGCGACTGAAACCTTTAGTCCAGTCTAAAACGTTTTCCGCTTCAGCACCGCTGAATTTCGTAGGCATTATTGTCTGTGTGGGTTTTAAAGCCACCAGTTTCAATAGCTCTTTGATGTCATTTGAGCCGTCGGTGTCATTTCTAGGTACGTTGTCAGGGCCACCGCGTTTTTCGCCAGGTAATATAGGACTGCACACATTATTTTCGCGAGAATCGTAACACAGCGACAATGGTTTTTGCCTATATTTCTGTTGTTCTAAAGTCTCAATGTGTTCAGCTCCGAAATCGGTATCTTCTTCGGGGTCTGATTCGGTACAATCTCCATAATCTAAATCTCTATCCGGTATCCTTTTGTCTGCTTCATCTGCGTCAAGGGTAGTATCAAGTCTATTCTCTTTAGCATGCGACATGATCTTAAAAATGTTGTTTCGCGTTTCTACGTTTCTGAGGTTGTATCCATGGTTATGTCGACCTTCACTCATGCTCTGTGCGGCTTATTTTTTATTTATTATTATTTTTTTTGTACTCTCAAACAGTCGCGCCTGCGCAGAGTAAAACAGTGTCAAATTTATACAGAAAGTCAGTGTTATGTCTACGTTAATTTATTATGCTGAAAGTGAAAAGATCAAACACAGTAATGCTTAATACAAACACAATTTCGTCAGAGCTTTCAACATATAAATTATGCTGAACGTAAGCTAATATGTCAAACAGTAATATAAAATTTAAAATCACACACAAAATACAAATTCATACAATAACACACAGTCTAGTTTTGCTGAAAGAAAATGATTAATTTGCCGAAAGAAAATATAGTTAAATGGCTGAAACAAAATTATTAGTAAGCTGAAATTAGAATTGATTAAGCTGAAAATTAAAAGTTATGATAAAGCTGAAAATTACAAGTTATGATTAAGCTGAAAATTAAAAGTTAGGATTAAGCTGAAATTTAAAATTTTATTAATGCTGAAATAAATACTGTCATCTGAAATAATATACACACTTTATTTTTAGATTCGACAGACGATGCTGACTCACAATTTCCTTGGACTTTACAGCTCCTCCACAAGTTCAAGAAATTTCTTTGGTCTTGCAACTTCTCCTCAAGTCTTTTTATTCCAGATTAACAAACTAAAGAGACAGGGGCGGATACAGGATTTTTTAGGAGTTAGTCATAATTTTGAAAAATTTAGCAAAGCTAAATTTCCGAACTTTCTGCAGGAAAGTTCGGCTATGCAGCTGGGGGTCTTGGAAAAATTTCGCAATTTAGAGCTATGAGAGGGTCTAAAATATAACCGAGATTCACTTCACTATTTAAAAATTATGGAGAGCGCTGAGTTTCTTTTTGCTCTACCATGACCATTAAAAGGTGAGAAATCCTGGGGACAAGATTGGTTGCATTTTTTTTATAAATGACCAAATTGCCTCTTTGCTTACTCTATTGAAACGCACGTGGTTGTTATTTTTTACCCTATCACCAACCTCATTTCTTCTGTTTCATCATATGTTATATATTTTTGTAGGAAGCAGTGGGCAAAAACCTGTTCAAAGTCTGCAGTAAAGACGTTCTAGCGTTTGTTCTGGGATTGAAAACGACAATAAAACTTTTTAGGAAAATTTTCTCTCCACTTACTAAGTTATGATCTTTTTTCTGTGGAGTAGATAAAAATAATAGAAATAAGATTATATCCCACAAAACTGCACTGTACAAATTACCCTGAATAAAGCAGTGTAAAATACCTTAAGGGAAGAAACTTTGGCGGGAAGAAAATTTTGCCGATTTTCCGATTTTTGCCCAAAACCGCCAAATTAAATTCCCGCCAAATTTAAAAATAATCGTCATTCGCCAAATTTAATTCCCGCCA
>JAULBZ010004690.1:0-14402 GCA_032360805.1 Neoturris breviconis | reverse complement strand
TTACTTTGAATTTCTGTTCGTTTGCCGTAGTTTTGGTTCACCCTTCTACGTTGTTAGGTGAAACTTTTCTAAAAATGTAAAACGGAGGGTGAAAATTTTTTCAGCAATGCGATTTTGCTTTCCGAACTGGTAAAAAAAAAAACGGAAAAAAACGGGAAAAATATACATATTTTTGCGGGGAGTAATATACTGCCCACGCTGAGCGTGGGCAATTACCCCAATGCTAAGGAACTAATTAAAGCATAATTTTTGTGACGTACTTTAAGAATGTTTTTTATGAATATTGGCCAGTCTGATATTTTTCTAGAAGGGAGAGGGTACCATCCGAAGAATAATGAAACGCGCTTAAACTTTAGGTAAGAAAGCGCTAAGATTTATGATGGTGTTACAGACGACCAACAAAAACAGCAGTGGTAGCAACAAACATTTCATTCGCATAAAATTAACATTTGCTTGTGTTTCGCAGTTGAATCAAGACAAATAATTAAACGAATTAATGTATATATTTAAAGTAGCCACTTTCAACTTTAACTTTCACCGAACACGGAACCTCGGGGTTTTTTTTCTTTTCTTCTTTTTTTCTTTTATTACTTCTCTTGTCAAACATAAAGTTTAATACAGCGACAATACAAAAGAGAAAATGTTGGAAAATAAACTTGGGATATGCCCCACAGTTATTTCGTATTCATCATTTTTGTGGTCTAGAAATCAATTTTTGAAAAGTCAGAACTCTCGACTATTTGGATATAAGCAACAGCACCACTACACGCGGAGATGTAAAATCTTTAATACAACAACGCAGCGCAAAAGACCGCCAAATTCGATCTTGGATTTCTTTCTTTGTACAATGACCATTAATTACCATATGGCAAAACACAATCCTTATGGAAATGTACTGCACCATATTCAATACTCTTCAATGGTGTGTACGTTTCTTCTGCGTCTTCTGGTAAGAGCAAAATGATCATGGTTATTTTAATCATATCATAACGGAAGTAAATATATATATATATAGTGAAATTTAAGAAAACCGAATTATAGACCTATTCACAAATACATGAAAACTAGGCGTTGGCTGCTCAAAGTAAAACTTAATGCAATGCAATAACTTCCTTTTTGTGCACTGTGAATAGGTATATTCCCCCTTTTCCCCTCTGTTTCCCTTTTTAACACTCACTGATTTTTAAAGAAACGAGGATGAAAATAGATTTGAGTGTAGACCATTGTTTCACAACAAGTTTCTACTTTGAATTGCCATTCTTTGTGAATAGGTCTATTGGGTACGTGACGTCGGATCAACGTCGGAAAAACGTTAGCAGATGTTGCGACGTCATATTGACGTTGTTTCCTTGTTGATCCAGCGTCCCTAAAGAATCTTATATGGTGAGAGGCTATAATAACATTGTAAAACTTACCTATAAAAGAATTTCAAATCCTTCTGCTCTTTTCATTTTTAAGACTATATTGAAATTCAATACTTTGGAAGGATTATGTTTTTTACCTTGCTTCACAATACAAACTTCTTGCAACATCACAGTGAGCAATAACTTGTTCAAAGTCAGCAGTAAAGACGCTAGAACAAGGTTGAAGACGTTGTACTAGCGTCTTTACAGCTGACTTTGAACAAGTTTTTGCTCACCTTTTCCTTTGAAAAGTAAAACATAACGTAATTCCAGCTGTCTTCTTGTAACAAACTTTCAAATCATTTCATCCGATCATTGATTTATCTTGTTAAAACATCAAAATATACAACTAATGAACTTTCATCATAAATAAGCTTGAAAAGGGATTAAGGCTTTAGAAAAATTGGGCATATTGTGGTCACACGACTTGAAATAAATTTTAATGGAACTTCTATAGGTTATTTCTAAATCGTTTGACCACAGCGTGCCCATATAAATGTACTTTTAGCTCGCTTCCTTGTGATGATTTAATATCTTATTTATTCATAAAATATATTCATAAAAATCATCAAAAATAAAAGATACATAATATTCAGAAATATTTATAACTCAGCAGGCACATTACACCAAAAGTGCCGACATAACAGTGTACATCGATTAGGTGTTTTACCACGGTTAGATCAGAATATGATTTATCATCATGTCAAATGAATGTAAACCAGCAATGCATATCGCACTCACAGCGTAAAAGCCTACTGAATACGGTTCGTATTTTCCCCGTATTTGGTCTACACAGTCCGAATACGGAAAAATAGTGAGGTGAGAGATTTGGGAAAAGTAATCGAATTTTAACTCAGCGACCAATATTTCTCTCCAGCTAAAAATTTTCCCAAAGTTTTTTACCCCGACTTACATTTTCTTTTAACTATTTTACTTCCAATCTATAGCTTTACCTTATGCCCCAAACTAAAAGTTTTGCCGCTTTTTTCCATGACATAAAAATAAATTTCTTAACAACGGAATATTAATAATTTAACAGTCTTCTTTAAGAAAATATCAACAATACGCCCGTCTTATCAGCCATTTAACCCTATTCAGTATGGGCAGTATTTTTAAGGCTCTGACCTGATAGGGGGGGGGGGGGCACAAAAACTATCGGTAGTCACTTATAACTATCGACTGATAATTATAACTAGCCTATCTTCCAACAGTGTTGACTATTGACAGATAGTTTCGTTGCATAAATTTGTTGACTGACCGTTATAATTAATTATCTTTATGATTCATTAGCCAGAAAATCGAACAGATAGAGACAAAAACTATAACGACACACACGTAAAGTCACCCGAACAGCCCCGCGATAAAAACATAACAAACAAATATATCATATGCAGAGGTATCTTAGCTATCTACTGTCAGAGATAAATTAATGTTCTGATATAAAGGTTAAAAGTCATAGTATTATTTCTCTCGTGTTGTGTTATGGTTATGGTTTACAACTACCCTCTGAACAATAGTGGAGTTAATGGTTTAACCCTATTTTATCCGGGGGGGAGCCATAGAAGAAATCATATCAGGGCTACAAAATTAACGACATGACATAAAGCACGGTAAAGCTAGGGTGAACTCAACAAACGACAATATAAAGTTCGAACGAAGCGCAACTTCAATTACCATCTTAGGAAGATATAATTTTTTTTCAAGATGGTGGGCAAAGCTGTGATTAGTTAGAACTTCTTCGTTTGGTTTGTTTTGATTCTCACGCTGATATTCTCGTGCTTTTTGTTCGCAATCATATGTCATGTGTTGCTTGTTCGCTCTTAATCATCATTATTGTTGTAGCCTCGATATGATATTTTTTATAGCTTCTTTGCATGTTAATGACACTACCCTGTTAGGACAGACACACAACTACTTGCAATTACGAAGGAAGAAAAGTGTTTTATTTTTTTATTTTTTGAGGTGTGTTCAGCTAGCTGCAGCAAGCGAGTTAAGCGCAACAATGCACCAACTTAACCTTTATATGGGGTTCGAGTCAAGCAGGCTCCAATGAGGTGTACTGCATGAATCTATAGATAACATGAGTAGTATCTTATACAGAAAAATAGATTAAAATCGTATCTTTTAGTACCTTTTATTTAGACCATTCTCCTTTCATAGACAGATATATTCTCAGACACTTTTTGTTTTCATTTCGCAATTTTAGACAACCATTTATTTTCCCGATTTGTCTCAAAAATATACAAAATGGAAACTATGGGAGGATTATAACCTCGCTCTTACTTTGTCAAGATATGGTGATATTTGAAAAAGCATAAAATTTCGGAAATAAAGCGCCAGAAAAATGTCACCCTGTGATAACATTACGCGTCTGTGAAGTTGAAACGAATGAATCATTACGTGGGAAAATGTGCTCTTTCTGAAAGTAGTCAGTCCAGTCAGTACCAACTTTCCGCAAGCTACGTATTATTCATGTAACTCATCATATATTCAAGCAGCTACAATCAGGGTCATTAATATTTGGAAAAAATTAAAAATTCGTGCAAAAACTCGGAATTTCAACTTTGAAGATTAGAAGACGGTGGAACGAAAATTCAAATTTAATATAAGAGACTGGGTACTAGACTGCTAGAATCAACAGAATTTGTCGAGCTAGCAAAAAATCCGAAGTTTTAAGTCCTCCCCAGATAAATCTCTTGGGACTTCTCGTGATCTTTTTCCGCGATGTTGTTTCACTTGTGGTGCATGTTACTCGTTAAAATTCACAAAATTTGCCATAATTTATGCCCAATATTGTAGCTGCTGGATATATAATGCCTGCGGGAAATCACAAAAGTTGTCTCTGACCGCCGTGACTGCGACAGACGTCTGTTTCAAGAAATCAATTTCCTTACGGATTGATAAGAAATTGTATTTACTTCTTTGAATAATTGTTTGATAAGGCATAGCGGAAAACCGGGACTCTAAGGTTGGACGCGGGACTATTTGGTGGGACCCTTAGGTAAAACCCTAAAGTGGAATTCTTAGGGTCCTCCTAAAGGTATGAACCTATGGTGGAAGTGTGATTCTAAGGAGGGACCCTTTGGTGGAATCCTTAAGTGGGAACCTTAGGTGGGACTCTTTAAGTGTAACCCTAAGGTGGGACCCTAAGGAGGAACCCTAGGTGGGAATCTTAGGTGGGGTGCTTAGTTGTGACCCTAAGGTGAGATCCTTAGATGGAGCCTTAGATGAGACCCTAAGGGCCGCATACCTAAATAGAGGACTCTTGAACTTAGGACCAGGACCCGGAACTAGGACACATAGGATCAATTTCGAATCGGTCTCAATGTTTTAAAAAAGAAACGTGGATGTTCTTGTTTAAATATAATCGAGTTATATTCATCACATGCGCGAAAACTAAGTACGTCTTATTTAATTTTGATTACGGTGAATTGGAAATTTAGCAAAATGGTTTTACGATAACATTTAAGACTGATACCAGTATTAAGTAGCCTGATACCAGTATTAAGAATTCCTGCCTCTTGTCTTCCTTCTTGCATTTTCATTCTTTACGTTATAATCCGTCGTTTGAGATTTTTGTTCTCAAATCTTTAAAATATCAACATCGCTACATCAACATCAGTTTATATATATATATGGAATAAGGAGAGAATAAGAGAAAGAAAGAAAAAATAGAGCTTAGCATATACGAGGCTACGTATTTAGGTATTCTTTTATCGCGCGATCTCCAAAACGTGAGTTTAGCATACTTCGGAAATATTTCTTACGAAAACATTACTTTTTTAAAAAGCTACTGATAGTTACGGATAAATGAAGCGACCAGAAACAACCAGGAAACAACCGGAAACGAACAGGAAATAACTAGAAATGAACAGGAAACGTTCAAATTTGGATTAAAATTGGTAACTGACCAAATTTGATGATTTGATGGTCAAATGCGATACGTAATTTTCGAAATTTTGACCCAAAAATGCCTTTTTGTCCAAATTTGTGTTAAAAATAAAAGTGCTTCGTTTTTGATGAATATTGGTACCTGTTAAATTAGTTCGATTCATGTTGTGACACACTCCGTCTGGTACACTCCGTCTCATTGATCACACTACTTGCCACCTATCCGGACGTGGTGTCTAGACCTTTTGCGTCTGTACATAATTCTTTGAAACGGCGTAAGTTCAAAAGTTGATGAAATGACGCATTTTCAGATTAAAGTTGTTAAAGGAAATAAAATCACAATCACAAATTTTCGTAGCAAAGAAAAATAGAAAATCAGCACCATCAAATTGAGTCAGGTGCCAATTTCCATCAAAAACGAAGGACTTTTCATTTTGATCCAAGTTTTAGTTTTAGTAACTACGCTATAAAGAAGTTCAGTTTTGGTCTACATTTATAGCCCTTCACTCAGCCGCTCGTTCTATAACCAAACGTCAATTTTTCGATATAATTTCGATCACGTCAGAGCTTCGTGTCTTTTGGCGACGCCATTTTGGATTTATTTCACTGTCACGTGGGACAAAACATCTCCATTCTCTTTTTGAGAACCCGGTCATATAAGAAATATAACGCATTGTGTGTAGACCGAGAGCAGAAAGTGAAAGGTCGAAATGGTAAGCTATCTTTATACCTGCTTGGTGGTTTATTTAAACAGTTCAGGATCCGTGCCTTTTTCTGATACCGGTATCGAGTGATGTAACTTATATAATACTGGAGGGAGGTATCACCTGGAGAGGGGGAAATTGGGACCAATATTTTTAGCAAGCTATACCATTTTTAATTACTGAAAGGTTAAGGTAAACGTGGTCTTGAGGGTGATTTAGGCTAGTAAGACCCTACTTGTGGAGGTTATATGCTTGAATACGGGAACCACACAAAACTGAATTTTGGAAAGTCTCCGTTGCAAAAAAACTGTTAACACCAATAGATCAACCACAAGGAGTAGGTAAAAAATGGTATTATTTGCTGAATTTCCTCTGGTTCTCAAGATATTGCGTGTTAAACTCTTAGAAAAGGTCAAATTTGCCCAAAATTGTGCTGACAAAAAATATTGCTGTTGGCTGAAACGCCTTAACGAGGACTTTAAGAATGGTAATGCTTGTATCTATATTATTTACGGTTAAAAAGATGTTGAAACTCAAAAATTATTTTTTTGCAAGCTTTTATCAATTTCTGCCAATGGAATGTCTATAATTTCTTTCTACACATTCACATTTTCCGTTCCACATTTTCTGAAGTGAAAAAACGGCCTTTAAGTATCAACAAATCTAAAGACTAATTAAATTGTAAATATCTTAGTGCTTTTTAAAATAAATACATTACATCAGTAGCCAAAGAATTAATGTTGTGATATGAAAATTAAAATTTCTGAATAAAAGGCAAGAAAAATACGAAAGATATTTTTATGCAGTACTTTTCTAGATTTCCATCTACCTTTGACAACATAAAAAGGTATATTTTGATTTATTATCGTGATTGAGTACAATAAAGTAGGAAAAGTTGTTGCAATTTGAGGGCAAAATTGCATTTATTAATTCTCCACTTTTTTCTACTGTTGTGTTAAGTAGTCTTGAGTTATCTATTATTATATTATTATCTATTATTATGTTGTTGTGTGGTTAAGTTGTAGCTTGTAGTTTGATTAACTTTAAGTGAAGAATCTATTGCAAAATGCTGCAAATGTTTTGGAATTACTTGCATAATTGAATCCTTTCAAATATTTGAAATGGATAGAGCGAAAAGCCAAGTTTCAGAACACATTTTATGCAAATTATTTTGCTTCACAGAAATAAAAATTTTGATGATTTTGGCCCAAAATCTTTCCTGGATTTTCCTTCCATAGTTGACCTACAGTTGATAAGAAAGCTCATCAGTTCATAAGAATTCACTTCTCAAGGGTCCAAGCAACCAGAAAATATGGTGTTATAATTTATAAGCAATATGTATTGTCTAAAATCATAATATCAAATAACAGGGCATTGGGCATTAAATTGTTTGTAATTAAGAATTTAGTAATGTATAAATGTTATTTTATACCTATAACCAAATTCTAAATACTTTAAGCAAGTGCTCTAAAGCAATACAAGTTTGTTTATTTTGCAAGATCAAATTTTTTTTTTTTTGCGGATTTTAAATTTTGCAGTACTGCAATACTTCAATTTTTTGCAGGTCTTTAATTATGTGGTGCAGCAATTTTTCTCTGGTTTTTCATTTGTTCCATTTATTTATAGGTTTGATCCAAAACAATTTAATTCTATTGGTAGTTGTTGATCTATAATTTCGCTGTGAAGCATAACGGGAATTTTTTGTGGGTTTTTAATTTTGCGAAAAAGACCAGTTTTTGCAAAACTCTCCGAAATTTAGTTCCCACGTAAATCAATTCCCTTATTAGATAAGTAATAAGTAAAGTCTATTCGACAGCTAATCAAGACAAACACAATCTCATGTATACCAGATTTCTACTTTTACGCATAACATAACGTTTGTTCTTCCAGTTACGTTACGGTACGTAAAAAAAGTTTAATTCAGTTTAACTTTTTAATGTAGTGTACCGAATATGCACACCACATTTTTTTAAAGTGCTAATCTGGCTATGAACTTACCTATTTAAAAGAAATGCTAGTTTGAGGGGGTTGTGGCAGCTAAAATGAAGTGATACGGTATAGGCATAGGGTTTTTCAGTCACTGTTATTCGAACAAGATGGACCATGTGGATGCAGATTCTCGATATTATTATTTTTTATTTATTTTTATTACTTTTTTTTGGGGGGGGGGAGTGCAATATTTCTAATACAATAGAACCTTTCTAAATGGAAGTTACAGGAGACCGTTAGATTTTTTTTTCAATTATAAATTGTGCATATAATTGTAGCCATATTACTAAAGTATTCTAGAGCTTTTGTATTATTAGCTAAATTAAGACTACCTTGTCAAGTTGTTGAAACTTAGGACTTGTTGAATTAGTTCCTATATTATGTTCTATATATCATAGATAAAGGCTCAACTAACTGCAATATACATGCCCATATTGATTTCTTCATTGTTTTAACACTCTTCTCCACAGATACCATTTTGATTTATTTCAACTTCTATAGCCTTCAAAAAACCCTCCTCCACGGTGATTATTTGCTCTTATTTCAAATACTGCAACCTGTGGGATACTTATTTGTAACTGTGAGATATTGAAGCAAGAAAAGCCTTTAAAATTGTGCAGACAAGAAAACTTATAATAATCGTTGTCCAAAGATAAATCGGGCTTTGTATTAGCATAGAAAGTCAACATGCAAATAATTTCAAACAAAGCAAATTTTGTCAGCTTATTATATTTTTCTTTTTATGGTCAACTTTGGGAGGGAGTAATTTCCTGTTTGGGTAAAAAAACACCATCAATTTCCATTTATTATGTTTGGGTTTATAAGGGTTTGACCTAAAATAACATCGCCCTTTTAAGAATTTTCGGATTTTATGCAGGCCCCCAATAATTAGGCATGGGAGAGTATCCATTTGTTAATATTAAAGTAATTCAAGGGCGTTAAATTTAATCATGTTATAATAAGTTAACTTTATAACATTAATAATCCCCAAGTTGAATTTAAAAAATAATTGGAAATAAAGTAAAAAAAGTATTTTAATAAATAAAAGGAATATTTTAAAGAAAAAGTATTCCGCTATTAATATTAAAAATACACGGTTTCTTTAAAGCATTACATGCATATTATTCATATAGCAGGGGCAAATACAGCCTATTCTTGATGGCGTTAATCGCTATTGGGCATGTCTGGGCAAAATATAAAATTTTGAAAAACTTAGAAAATAAACCTCAATTTAATAGGGGATAGTAAAAATAACATTAAAACAAGGTAAATGGCCCTAGATAAGGCATCAAATGACCAATATTTACCCAAATTAAGTATTTGATGGAAAGAGCTACCCAAATTCATTTTCTGTATTAGCCCCTGTATAGGTATTTAGCATATGTATGTACTAATGTATGTACATAGTCTTTCTATTTTCTTAATCTTAAACATACTGTAATCAATGCTCTAGTATTACGGTGTATATATGTGAATCATTTCCATGGACTAGGATTAAATTTTGCTCGGTATTGAAGGCTACTTTCAATGCCGTCACTTTAATGGTATGTACTAATGTATGTACATAGTCTTTCTATTTTCTTAATCTTAAACATACTGTAATCAATGTTCTAGTATTACGGTGTATATATGTGAATCATTTCCATAGACTAGGATTAAATTTTGCTCGGTATTGAAGGCTACTTTCAATACCGTCACTTTGATGATATCATATAAAGTAGTTCCTTGACGTTTTGTTTATAAATTATTCTTCCAATGGCTGTCAACAGTTTGGAATACATTAAGAATGGAAACTTTCAGCAGAAAAAGTTTCGGGTAATTTGAAATTTCAGCGAAAATATTTTCGGACAAGGCTTATTTTCATTTTTTTATTAACCTTCTTAAAAAAAATGAGAGAATTGCTTAATAAAGTAGAAAACACTTTATTTCTTTGGAAATGAAGAAAGACGAGTGATAATATCATTGACAACGAAAATAATGTTGTTTTTTGCATAGACTATGTATTTTGGTATAGAATAATTGCAAAAAATTTACAAGTTTGTTCTTATTTTCCTAATAGAAACCATATTTTTTCTAAAGACAAGCCCATTCGAAGGGCTTCTCTGTTTTGCAAACGACTTTTCTCCAAACAAACTGAAATGCAACAACTTTTGGCAGAAAATAGAAAGTGAATTTTGAAAGTGTACTGTGCTTATTCATATGAATATGCTATTTCCATTCTGAGGTTTTTAACACTACAAATAAGGGGCCATCTCAAAGTTTTGCTCCAAAACCAGCTTCGAGTTAAATCGACTAAAATTGACAATATTCAACAAAAATGAATCTACAGAAGTGAGTCAGATCAACAGTCCATTGCAAGAGTACTCTCCTCTGTAGATTTTATTTTTTAATACGGTCCCTATGAAGGTCAACAGCATGAGTGAATAAAAAATAGCAGTATAATTCACAATAAAAATCACTGAATGAAGATCAATGAAGTAAAGCACACATAATTCAGTCTTATTTTGACCATTTTGTGTTTATATTTGTTTAGATTTATTGGTTATGCATGGGACAATCAAGAGATTAAATACTTCCATACAAAACACTAAATCCTGTTTGTAAAATAAGTGTATCCTGTGCACACTTGTAATGAAAATCGACAACTATATAAAGATGGAGTTCAGTCAGTTTACCTTGTGGAAGATGCAATCACTATAATTGTTAACTTGTGTTCTTTGGATTGGTGAATATTTATTTGACATTGTGAAACGCCACAAAGTTATATATCGACGCTGTTACGTTGTGAAGTGCTTATTTACATTGTACAGAAGAAGATCCGTTTATTTGACAAGTGATTTATGCTCGATCTACTTTGATTAAAGGAACCAAGTTGCACTCATCATTCAACTCATGAGATACTTGACAACTATACATGTGGTTGAAATAAGTGTTTATAACATCTGCAAAGAAGGGTGTTATGTCAGCAGATTTCTTCTTTGCAGATGCTGTTACTTATTTCGAACCCTGTGAATAATTTGACAGGGACAAAGAAAATCCCTAAACCATTTCATGCTACACAGGGATTCAAGTAAATTGTAAATAAATCTTTAAGTATAGCTATCAAATGAGTTGGTATTATTGATTTTCTTTGTGTCCATCATAAATAATACTGAAGCAAGCCTGAATGTAACTGTCAGAAATCTCTTGTGCAGGAGTGTTTTTTTAGTATAGTTTTAGCGTTCCAGCTGAAATCTATACTCAAAACGCACTCTTCCACAGGCGTTGTCTGACAGTTATATTCAGGCTTGTGTAGTAAAGTTATCTCATGAAAAAGCAAGTCAGCATTGTAAGAAGGAACTGCCTTGTATCGACTTTCATTTGTGTCTATTGTTTTAATTATTTTGAAATATAATATTCCATTCTTTGTATTTTACAGACCTTATACTCCCATGGACTTCTTAGGTAATCAATATTATAACTTAAAGAATGGTATAATTAAAGCTGAACGAAGATTACTAAAGGTATAAATAACAAATAATCACTGGGGAGAAGTGGCCTTTGGCCATGTGTTCAGACTAAAAAGCTGGAACTTCTCATTCAAAAATTACTCTCCACCATAATTTTTAATATTTTGAGCAATTGTAAATGGTCTCATTCTGCACATAGCCTTATGTTGACCAATAATTCTGCATTGTGTTATGACAAATTCATTATGATTCCACACTTATATGGCTTTAAAAATGCAAAAAATCATCTGTAACTAACAAATCATTCAAAAACAGCCATATGAGGGAAATATAATTAATTTTAAAAAATATAGTAAACATTGTTATCCTAAACATCAATCTTTCTTTTTAGGAACTTGGTTTTTGTGTTCATGTCAAGCATCCTCACAAGGTTTGTAATATTAATTATTTTCATTTTTCAACATCATTGAAGAAGGGTGTTATGTTTGTTACAGTGTAACCTAGACTTAGCTTTGGGTCTTATTGGTCGCATTTTTCGTGGATATCTTTGCGAATACTAGTTTCTCCAAATACGTACGCAATTATTATTGCGGGTGAGGCATTTTTGTGATTCAAATTATAACATGTCTAACAAAACAACACTCTTTAAAGAAAAGCCTAAACAAACTACATATCTTAAATTAAGAGTGGCTTTATTTTTGCGAATTGATGAATTTGAGAGGTATTGCGAGTACTTATTTTTGCGAATTTGCTAAAAAATTCGCAAAACTTAAGCACGTTCAGGTAATTCAAATAAATTCTAGCTTCTGCAAGTGGTTGGTTGGTTTACCTCAACGGGACACATTGTTGAGATAAATCCCAATTTTCGTTTCGAAATCTCTCGAGGAATTCTTTTTGCAAATATTAAAGAATTTTCTCTCACACAAGATTTTCTCAATACGGAACCATCTCTTCGCACCAAAACTAACTTCTTTGGTACGGTTAAATCAACTAAAATTGACAGAATTCATCAAAAATGAATCGGTACAGAAGTGTATTAGGTCAACGAACTTGCAATGGAAGAAACCATCCATTGCAAGATCGTTAACTCTACTCTCCTATGTAGATTTTATTTTTGAGATGATCCCTAAAGTATGTGTCTTTTCTTTAGATAATTATTACGTGTTTACAAATATTAGAGCACGAAAAAAATGTACCATTAGCTCGAAAAGCATGGTATGTTATGCTTCAATTTTGTTAAAAAAACTAAAAGTTGATTTCCATTAGGCGAAAAAGTCGCGGCGATAGTTACAATACATTCCATTTGTAGAAATTGATGTCACACCAAGTGTGATATCAGTTTCAGGGTTACCAGCTCTCCTAAAATCTAGTAAAACGAAACCCCTCCCAACTTTTCATAAATAACCTAAATATGGCTAAAAGTTGACCTTTCTCTTAAAAATCTCCCAAAATTTGGTCAAATGTTCACTCTGGTCAAGAACTGAACTCCTAGCATTGTCGGATTTCAAGAATAATAGTCTTAAAAAAAAGAGGTTACTCGACCTTGCACAACTTTTTACGAGTCATTCTTTTCCTTTCAAATTTACATTTTGAAATTTTTGGCTACTCTGTTGATAGAATGACTTCTTTTGGCTTTCACAGCGACTTTTTCGCCAAGTGAAATTCAACTTTTATCACTGTTAAGTAACTACAACTGGTTATAATTTAGTTTTAGTGTTAAATCCTTTTTTTTCTTTGGAAGCATGTATTGAATACTATCTACTCAATTGTTTCTTTAGGAATTACATGAACGATAGTCTACGCACAGATGTTTTCGTGCGCTTTTCTCCAGAAATCATCGCATGTGCTTGCATATTTCTTGCAGCTAGAACTTGTAAGGTAGGATTTCTTCTTATACTCGAACGAAAGTACTCTTTCTCCAAGCAGTAACTAAACTAGGCCAAATTTGAAGTAAACACTTTTGGGCGTTCTGGGCAACTCTAGACAAAAAGATTATGTATGTAATGTTCACGAGTGTTTTGTATATGGAATGTGATAGATGGTCTGTTACATGTTTGAAATAAGAACAAATAATCTCTGTAGGGTTATCCTGAAATTAAAAAATTACTCTTTCACGCTGGTTATATGCTCATATCTACTATGTTTTTATAGATTAATCTCCCATCACGTCCTCCTTGGTGGTTATTATTTGATGCCACATACGATGAACTTGAAGACATTTCTTTAGCTATATTACGATTATATTCAAGACCTATAGTACGTTTGTTTGTTTTCTATATTTATTTTATTTGATTGTGGCGCGCCTAACCATTGGTTGATAATCCACCAGGCAAAAATATCGCCGCGAAAGCCAGAGGGAGACGTTACATTGGTAGAAATCGACGTCAATCATAAGTTCTAAGGATAACGAACCAGTTTGAATGACATTAAACGAATTCGTTTAAACGGATTCTTTTACAAACTATCAGAATTTATTGGAGGTAGAAAAACACATCTGCCAACGCCGTCTTTTAATTGTCTTTTTTATTCTTACAGAGAAAAATAAAGGAAATGGAATCCATTGTTTACAAAATCAAGAAAAGTAAAGAAGAAAAAAAAGCGTCAAAAGAAAAAGCTGATGGTGGTTCATTCACTCCATCGCATATACCATCCACAACACAGCCAGCAATAAATGCTTTAAATAACAATAATACATCGAGACCATCCAGTAAAACAAGTATGTTATTAAAAAATATATCTGTGAAGAAGTATGTTTTGTCTAAAAAAAACCCAATCAATTGCAAGATTGCTGGCTCAGTACTTTTCTCCACACATGGTATATGTTGGATTGGGCGTGACAGGGACTAATAACAATGTGTGAGTGTGATACAAGTCTTGTGCATAAGAGGGAATACAAGATCAGAAACTCAATATTTATATGTGCATGAAAGAGAGGCCATGACATGATGGACTGATCATGGAGACAT
>JAULBZ010004689.1:0-14403 GCA_032360805.1 Neoturris breviconis | reverse complement strand
GTTCAGCTTTTAAGCTGAACACTATACTCAAAAAACACTCCTCCACAGGTGATGTCCGGCAGTTATATTCAGGCTTGAACTTGGAAATCTCATAGCATAGCGGATACAAAAGTATCCATTATAGGGAGGTGCTCCTCAGGTAAAGGATTGATATTTTTTTTACCTTGGCGATGATGTCCACTCGCCCAGTTAGGATATACCTTTAACAACAGGGGAGAATCGCGAGAATGGTGCGAAATAAACTGAACTATCATTCCCAGTGGGCACACGATGTCGGAATAACGTCGTTTTTGACGTTATTTCGACGATGTTCCGACGTCGCTTACTGGCAGGCTAACTTCATTCTTCACTTATCATTACCTACTTTGAGAAGTGAAAATACACGACGTTATAACTTCTATTTAACGTTGTTTCGATGTTGATCTGACGACGTGTCTCTTCCGGCACACGGTGTCGTAACTGGTGTGCCGGCGGCGGGTGAAGTTTAGTCTGTTTAAAAATTTAAATTTCGCACATTATGTTTAGAAACTCAGAACCAAACATGGGTTTGTAGACGCACGTTGTAGAGCCAAACGAACCAACACACCTTGCGGACCTGTTGTAGATTCCCGACCAGATGCAAACTTTTTGCTGCAAATTGTCGAACAAAAGCTCATTAAAGAGCGACGAGAAATTAAGAGCAGATCTGGCTTTCGTGATGCATGTGGTAAGAAATTGGTTTCAATTTGTCAATTTCCGTAGTAAGCCTTTATTTCGTTACGAAATAGCGAAATTAACGACCATTATTTTTTGGAGGGAATTTTAAACTTAATTCTGAACAGAAGGTAATTTTTTTGAAAATATAGGATTTTGTTAAAATGATCTCTGATGTTGTCAAGCTAACATTAAGACATGTATGTGTTAATTATGGAATACTAAATGAAATATACAAAAGTATCGAAAAATACAGACCTTTCATATTTTACAGATCAGATGGCATATTTTACAGACCACACAGCAACAGTTCCTGATGACGCCATAGGAATTACTAATGACGTCATCAAGTCAAAAACTTTTATGCCAAAGTGTTTGTATTGAGTTTTTCGATAAGTGTACCAAGTTTCACTCCATAAGTATTAGTGGTTCGGAAATAAAAGACCACATACATTTTACGAAATTTTACACCATTGATGACATCATAACAGGTGGCAGTGGCTTTCACGCGAAATTTCTGTGCAAATATTATTTATCCATCTACTTCTTTTAGATGATGACTCATCACCATGAATCAAACTTTATTTTTACTGGTTACTTGGATACTTGGATTTATTTATTTTTTTACTCCGGATTATAGCAGATTTAAAAGATAGATTCAGTGAGACAGAGTTTGCATGTATAACGAACATGTATAACGCCCATGACTTTTACAGTCAGCGGAATCCATACATTCATTGTAGGAGTTAACTACTAAAAGAAGGCTTTAAACGGTTAAATCTTCAGTGACTGGACATTGTTGGGTAGAGGGAGGGGATAAGGTATTAAATCGGGTAATAGGATATGGTAAGTTTAACATCATGATTTATAAATGTTTATTTTGGCGCGGGTTTTAGCGGTCCCTAATGCTTTATAAACATTTGATAACTATTATGTTTTCATGTAAAAACTCATGAAACAAACCTAAATTGTTGAGGAAAAATAGCGGTTATTTTCTCCATTTAGGTATTGTTTTGTGGTTTTATTTTAGCAGTAGATAAAACTATTGTTTTTACATAACAACAATATGATATCCTTAGCAAAGTAGATACTCATCTAGTCAACAAAGTAGATACTCATCTAGTCAATAATAATGAAGTTACTGGTCTAAAGGTTTGATCATTCATAGTTTTCCTTTAGTAGCTCCTATTAACGCATGTATGGATTTCTTTGAAATTATTAGTAGCATTACGCTCCTATTGGTTGCACAGCGCTTACACACGCAATTTTTTTCTCACAGAATCTTTCCTTAAATTTGTTAATATTGTAAATAGTTTTTCATATAAAATATAAAAAAAATCTTTGTTTTATTATTGCTGTCGGCCGACACACGTATTTTCATACGTCGTTTTAACGTCAATGCAAGGTATATAACTCTACTCTTCCCACGTACTGTGCCCGCTGACATACTGCAACGACATACGAAATAATATATTTGGTGTTCTGACGCATGTTCAGTAGATATCTCTTTAATTAATATATACTCATATACTATTTTTCTACTACTTCGTTTGACAACTTCTCACCTATTGCGTAGTTGCGACACCATTATTTTAATCAACATGAAATAACCTTTCCAATGGTGTACATGACTGCTTTTAAGCAATTTTCAAATTACCTAAAAAAAGTACTGAGGTCAGCAGTCATTTAACTTTTAGATGTGTCTCCTTCAAGACAAACGCAAGTATTTTCCAATTAAATGGACAATGGGACTTATAGCACGGTTGGTACTGGATTTTCTAAATCCACTCTCTTATTCTATATTTTCAGAGTGTCTAAAAAGGACCGGGGACTCTTACGGTTTTTATTTACTGGCAGGTAAGGGTAGGTCAAGCAGTCATCGAGACACAATTGCTGGACATTTAATGTCAGTAGATAAGAGATTTGTTCCTGGCTCTTTAGACCCTGTGTTCTTTTTATTTAACTTTGTATGATTAGGTTTTATTTTTTTTCACAAGAAACCCGTAACTAGGTTAGGTCCGAAGGTACTAATTGATGAAAGATAAGAGGACGATATGACGATATTATTCGTGAGCATGAATAGTCCCATAGGTCCCGTTTTGTAGGTGAGAAAAAAGGTATAGCAAGATGGATAGTTCTTGTTGCTAATGTACCTTCCTGTCTGTGCTGTGGGAATGATGAATTATCTTAGCCAATGTCTCACTTGTTGGGATATTGATATTTTTGAGATATTTGACATCCATGTGACGTCAATTTTTACCAATATAATGTCTATATTTCTTTTTGCGCATGCGCATTTTCTGTTCTGAATAATATTTTCTGAAGTTAAAAACGACTTTTAGTATATATATATATACTGTATTTTGAAATTTTGAAGCAATATAACTTTGCTTTGCTTTGGTACTGTGCCCATTTAAAAAATTAGAATGAAAAATCAACATAACATTGACGTCAACAACGAGTATTTATAGTTTCAATGCAATGGCACCTCATTGCAAACATAGTTTAATACTGACATCAGAGCATTAGCCTCCGTGTATTAAGATGTCTCGCAACATCGCAGAATACCGTGTGACGTGGTAAAAATATTGTGTGGTGTCGTAGACATTGCAGAGCATCCTTCGATGAAGTAATTGGTGTAACCTCGCAGAACATTCTTTGATATAATAAGGATCAAATTCATGTTTTTATGTGTAATAAATGAGGTGTGGTTGATGTATGTGATATTCTTGGTTTTGGAGCGAAATTCTGAGATAATCTCTTACAAAGAAATTCAGTGGTTGAAAGAAGAGTAAATAATCTCTGTGGAGGAGGAATATTTGAACATAGTTTCAGCCTTTGTAGCCTGAAACTGTGATCAAAAATCGCTCCTCTATAGTGTTTATTTAGTCTTATTTCAATCACTGATGTTGTAAATTTTGTTTTAAAATGGTCAATTTAGGATATTATGTACAGGGTTGTAGATGATAAATAAAGGCACTGTGCGAGGTTGGCACAAGATCGTAATAGACGGAGAAGTTATGTGCACAAGAATGTAGCGAAGCTCTCCGGAGTATGCAAATAAGTCAATTAAGTCAAGTCAAGTGAGGTTTTAAAAAATACAGGACGATTGTGTAGCAGAACAATCCACACTTCGATTTTCTGGATGAGTACAAGGCGGTGAGTGAGTGGCCGCTCCTGGTGAATGGGTTACAGTGCTCCTAGGTGCCTACTAAGGGTTTCAGTTAAAACAACCGATGTGATGTAACCTATGGACACCATAGAATGGCCTTAGTATTAGAGAGGCAATAAATAAATCAACAACAAAATTTATATCCAAGCACTCCACAGATATTATTAGTGGTTGAAATAAGAGCAAATAATCACTATGGAGAAGTGATTTTTGAGTGGTAATTTAGATCAGAAAGTCTGAAGCTATACTCACCAATCCCTCCTCCACAGTGATTATTTTCTCATATGTCAACCATTGGATATAATAACATCAAAAAAATCTAAAAATTTTGAATTGAACTTAGCATATTGTTACTCCATGTAGTTAAGAAAGTTTTTGAAGGTCTTTTTTATGGAGAAAATATTAAGACTAAATATACGAATTTAAGTGCTTAGAGTGTACAAATATACAAGTTATATGAAGAAAAATCATTGAGCAAAAATCCAAAAACTGTATTTTTGAGCAATAACTAGGGTAATTCCAAAAATCGGGAAAATATTTTTTTAATTTGGTAAACTTTATATTATATTTTTAGTTCATACAAGTGTTTAGTTTTTACACTGTGAGTATTAAAATTCGCAAATTAGATTTAATATTTTACTCATAAAAAGTCCTCAGAACTACATGAAGTACCTAGTCGACAGTAAAAATGGTTGTACAAAGTCAGCAGTAAAAATGCTAGAACAACGTTTTTCGATGCTGGTATTTCAATTTTACTGCAGCCTTTGAAGAGCTTTTTGTCTACTGGGTAGGTTTGATCATGTAATTCCTGCATGTTAATTGTAAGTCCTGCATGTTAATTGTAATTCATATAGGGTAGTTGTAATTCCTGTAGGGTAATTCTAAGTCCTGCAAGGTAATTGTAATTCCTGTAGGGTAATTGTAAGTCCTACAGGGTAATTGATAAAACAATCTAAATTTCTTTCATGTAGTTGTGACAATAAATGAACCGCATGTCATTGAACTCTCTAGGAATATACGTGAAGATCTTCCACTAATAGTTAATGCAGATCAAGTTGTTCTTGCTATTCCGCATAAATCAATTGGTAGCAATCCTATATATATACATTGAAATTAGGCGTAGGCGTACGTCTTTTGAGGTGAATAAATTGAATGGCGAAATAACACTATTGCAAATGTTAAAATATGAACTCATAAAACAATACGTTTTATGATACGTAACGGATACCTTTCCTTCAGCACCATATACAGCGCCTGTTCTTCAGCACCATATACAGCGCCTTTCCTTCAGCACCATATACCATACCTTTCATTCAGCACCATATACAACGCCTTTCCTTCAACACCATATACAACACCTTTCCTTCAACACCATATACAACACCTTTCTTTCAGCACCATATACAGCACTTTTCCTTCAGCACCATATACAAAACTTTTCCTTCAGCAGCATATACAACATTTTTCCTTCAGCACCATATACAACATTTTTCCTTCAGCACCATATACAACACCTTTCCTTCAGCACCATATACAACACCTTTCCTTCAGTACCATATACGACACTTTTCCTTCGGCATCATATACAACACCTTTCCTTCAGCACCATATACAAAACTTTTCCTTCAGCACCATATACAACACCTTTCCTTCAGCACCATATACAACATTTTTCCTTCAGCACCATATACAACACCTTTCCTTCAGCCCCATATACAACACTTTTCCTTCGGCACTATATACTACACCTTTTCTTCAGCACCATATACAATATCTTTCCTTCGGCACCATGTACTTCACCTCTCCAAAGTTTTGCATCTATTTTGGGTGCGTCTAAATCATCCCATTTACTCTCGCCTCGCTACTGATTACAATGTGTGTGAGCGTGCAGATAGTCGCTCAAATCATGAAATATTGGATATGAAATCATGAAATATTAAATTATTGCGAATAATTGCAGGTAGACCAGATATTCGTATTGTTTACTTTGCTGACGCACCAGTTATCACCTGTCGTGGTTTGTTATGGTGTCAGGCTGTCTGGTGTATAAATAAATCAGGAGCACCAAGTGAAGTGGGTGCGTCTGAACAATTAAACAAGATCGTTTCAGGCGGTTAAATTAATCACAGTTTACGTTCTTGAAGCAGAGTGTTGTTCAATGTCATCAGAAGATTGCCCAGCCGGCAAAAACCTGTTCAAAGTCAGCAAAATAACGTTTGAACAGGTTTTTACCGTCTGGGTGAGAATGAGTTGTGTTAATAAACTGAATTTCTCTGAAACAATTTTTCCACCCTGCCCTTCTACTTATCAAAATCAAAATCAAGCCTGGTATCTAGTACCTGGTTGGTAATTAGAGAATTTTCAACTTCGTTCCCAAGGCTTCTTCTTTCTTGACGTTCGTCAAGAGAGAAAAAACCCTGGGAACGAGGTTAGAGAATTATGGTTATGTCCCGTGTTTTCATAAGAATTTTTTAATTGCATTAATAGCAGTTATTTCAACCTTTTTTTTGGATTGTTCATTTATATATTTTAACTTGCATGGAGGCCGGCACGATCTTTTAGCTCAGAAACTTCACAAGTCTTTGAAATACTGCATTTTGCATGATAACATAGATATACATCTCTTTTCGTATATCTATATCTATCGTTTAAAAATGCCCTCCTTATCTTTTGGATATAACTTGAAAACACCATATGTGGTTTCGATAGATTGTTTCAAACTGCATGATAGCAAAGCGGAACTTATAAAAAATGGCTATGCTATTATTACGAGCTAAATTTGACTTATTTGCTCAGGCGTTGTGGTAATTCATTCATCGCATCATTAAGTTATTTAACAGGCTAAATTTGGCTTACTTGTTTTAGCTTACGGTAATTCATCGCACCATTACGGATTACTGGAAATAAGTCAATATGTTCCAAGAATTGAATATATTTAGTTTTAGTTGACGTCAAGAGTAAAGGCCGTTTTCCATTAACGTAAAATTCCGCGCGGAATGCAACTGAAAACATTTCATTGGTAGAAATTGACGTCACATTTCTACCAATAGAATGTCTTCATTTGGATTCCGCGCGGAATTTTACGCTAATGGAAAACGGCCTTTAAACTTCCATTTATACTCACCATGTGTTTTATTTGCGGAAGTTTAAAGAACGTTATTCTAACTTTATTTTGCTGACTTTGAACAGGTTTTTGCCGGTTTGGATAAATCTTCATAACATCCGCAATCGCCGAAAATTAGAAACAAGAAGAGTGCAAAAATAATATATAAAATAATACAGACAGATGATGTCTTATATTGTGCCTTTATCCTTAATGTGTTATTAATTATAGTGAACGTTAACAACACAAGAGAGTGTGGTCTTGATTATTACTGAGCGGAATTCACTTAATTTTTGGTATCGTTAATGCAGTGCTTATACGAGGGCGGCACTTATTTTAAAATGGCCGATATTCAAGATCTACAACAATTAAACACGCAATAGAACATTGTCGGCGAGGTGACAAGTTTGAAGTCACATACTGATTACTTACGATTACTGATAATCGTAAGATTATTGTTACATTCTCACGTGGGAAATTAACCACACAAGAATGAAATTTTAATCGCTGCTTTTGGTTAACAATGCGGCGCTAATTCGAATAACTACGGTACTTCAGTTTGTGTGAAAGATTATAAGGAACGCACGTTGTAATACGTAATCTTCCATTATAAAGCCTGCCCAACCGGCAAAAACCTGTTCAAAGTCAGTAAGATAACGTTAGAAAAACATTCTTTGAACATTGTTCTAACATTATTTTTCTGACTTTGAACAGGTTTTTACCAGTTGGGTGTGTAGTATAAATCTAGAAATCAGGAAAGCGGATGACTACTCTCAGTGCATTAACCCTTTGTTAGTATGGTGGGGTACCCCCGAAAATTTGTTAATTCATGGGAAGGTATTAAAGGATTCAGGGGGTAGAAAGTCACAAAAGTATGATGCAGTTTTTAAAATATGTACGAAAATAACCTCCTGAATAATAATTTTTGTTATGTTACTTTCACAGCAAAATTTAAAAATTCAGGGTGTCCACACCATACTAATAAAGGGTTAAATAAAAATTTGTGAATCAGAGTTAAAACAGAAAGTGAAGGTTTGCTAATCTACCTATCATGCATATTTTGGTACGTTTACAATAAAATGGCCAAGCAGAAAACATTATATCCATACATATTATCCAGATGTCGGCTTTGCAAAAATATTCATAACGCCCGCTTTAAATTTTGACTTCTAAACCAGATATTGTCGAAACTTAAACTTTATAGGTGTGTTTTTCTTCGCTTTTTGAAGATTGGTTTGATGACCATGTCCAGCCCAGTAGGTAAAGACTTTTCTAAATTCAGCAGTACTGAAAAACAACGTCGAAAATACGAAATCAAACATAATTGCATCATCACTTATTTAACAGGCTAAATTTGACTTATTTGTTTAAGCTTGTGGTAATCCATCGCATCATTAACTTATTTAACAGGCTAAATAAGACATATTTGCTCAATGCGGTAATTCATCGCATCATTAACTTGTGTAACAGGCTAAATAAGACATATTTGCTCAATGCGGTAATTCATCGCATCATTAACTTATTTAACAGGCTAAATAAGACATATTTGCTCAATCCGGTAATTCATCGCATCATTAACTTGTGCAACAGGCTAAATAAGACTTATTTGCTCAAACCTGCGTTAATTCATCGCATCATTAAGTTGTTTAACAGGTTAAATGATACTTATTTGGATATTTATAGTATATATTTGCCAAATTCATTTATTCTTCACATCAAGTATTGCTGTTCACAGCTTGAAGAAAAGATAAATGTTCAAGTAAATTGCTCCTACTTGGCATCCATTTATAAGGTAAGTATTCAAGTAAGTTCATCCTATCTGACTTCCGTTCAAAATTTAAGTGTTCAACTAAGTTGATCCTACCTGGCATCCATTCAAAAGTGAAGTGTTCAACTAGGTTGATCCTACCTGGCATCCATTCAAAAGTTAATTGTTCAATAAGTTCATCCTATCTGACATCCATTCAAAAGTTAAGTGTTTAAGTAAGTTGATCCTATCTGACATCCATTCAAAAGTGAAGTGTTCAAGTAAGTTGCTCCTACCTGACATCCATTCAAAAGTTAAGTGTTTAACTAAGTTGATTTTACCTGTCATCCATTCAAAAGTTAATTGTTCAAGTAAGTTGATCCTATCTGGCATCCATTCAAAAGTTAAGTATTCAAGTAAGTTGATCCTATCTGACATCCATTCAAAAGTTAAGTGTTCAAGTAAGTTGATCCTATCTGACATCCATTCAAAAGTTAAGTGTTTAACTAAGTTGATTCTACCTGTCATCCATTCAAAAGTTAAGTGTTTAACTAAGTTGATCCTACCTGACATCCATTCAAAAGTTAAGTGTTCAAGTAAGTTGATCCTACCTGACATCCATTCAAAAGTTAGGTGTTGATCCTATCTGACATCCATTCATGTTTCTAAACTTGTGAAATTTCTCTTTGAAAAATATGCTGCGAAAGCCAAATGCAGACATTTTATTGGTAGAAATTAACGTCACATGAACTTCAGAAAACATAATGTTAAATTAACATAATGTTAAATTAGCCTAATTATTGTGCACACATTTGCAGGTACATTGTTTGAACTTTAATCTGCTGTAAAACTTACGATTTAGTTTTAAAATATTAAAAAATGCTCTTCTTAACCACGTTATTTCATTTCGTTCCATTTAATTGATATTTCATATTTTGTACCGTAACTTATATATTTATGGTAATATGATATTACAAATAATCGCCCCTTCCTCCACTACAATATTTTCCACTTCCCTCCCTCCCCTTATCCTATTATTGCACGCCCCTCCCAATTATCAAAAAGCACGTCTCACTCTGAACACTAATGTCCTAATTGTTACATTACTTCAATTTTTTACGTTACCATAGCAACAATATTATACTGTAATAGGTAGTAGTTTTGTTTTTAAAAGATAAAAAAGTTTACATCTAATCCAGGATAAATACGAGCGAATAAATCTATTCACAAATACACGAAAACGAGGCGTTGGATGCTCGCAGTAGAACTTGTTGCAAGTGCCTGAACAAACAGGAAGTTATTACATTGCAACAAGTTCTACTTTGAGCGCAGATATAGGCGAATAGGTCTATACGTTCCCGAATGACCATCAAAATAACCAGTTGTTCTTTTCTTTAGATAAGATGGCGATATATCATATTGCTTTCGGATTAATTGTGGTTTTCACTGGAGGTAAGGTTCTATTTAAAGGAGCTTCACACCGATCTTATATTTCTTGATTTTCCCGTCACCCTAATGTATGGAATAATAAAGTGGTAATATGATGCTCCAGATTTTGCATACCTTAATTTAATCAAAACAGGCTTGTCTTTGGTAATATGATGCTCCAGACTTCGCATAACTTAAATGGGCGTTTAAACTCCCCTGTCAAATTAACGTCCCCCGAAAAAATATCACTTTCTGATAAAGAAGAGGCTGCAGAGGAAGTGAATAGTGATGACAAAGTGATGACGAAGATATATTTTGGATAATTATATAAATAGCACTCCAGGTTCTAATATAGAAATTATAAACCAAGGGTGGAGGGTGTGGAAGCGACTCCTTTTTCGCTATTATTACTACGCATAAAACCTTATGAACGTGGTTGTGGAAAGATGAAGAATAACAAAATTATGAACCTATATCAGGAAGTGAGGGATTAACGTTGATTTTGATTTGCAAGGAATGTCTACAAATTAGTCGAAAAAATAAATATTCCATATTGGTAGAACCCAGCCGGCAAAAACCCGTTCAAAGTCAGCAAAATAACGTTAGAACAACGTTCTGTGAACGTTGTTCTAACGTTATTTTGTTGACTTTGAACAGGTTTTTTGTTGGCATTCTTTAGATTTTACTCATAAAGGAATCGCTTTCCGTAGCATTATTTTCCACATTGATAACACTTTTTACAAAATCAGGAAGAATAAAATCAAGTCTCGATTGTTAAAACTGTCTTCTCACAATTTCTTATTTTGCATAATATCCTATTCGACAAAATCAACAAAATAAAAATGCGAAGAATTGTATTTGAAAATAAAACTTGTAACTTTGTTCAATTACTACTTATGGTGATAGGAATCATTTGGAATCCACCACACCCCGGTTTTTTCAGGCTCAGTCCTATTAGGATTAATATCATTTTTCTGCTGTTTCATAACATAACTCCTTCCTTATATATTAGTATTTATTTATATATGACATTATTTGTGATATCAGTGATTTAAAAGATACATTGTGCATGACATGTAACAGTTGCCTATGCAATATTCGAAACAGTAAAGAATCCCTGGGTAATAGGTTGCCGAATATGGTCCCGAATATCTTTTGTATCTCGACTCTATATTATATCATTAAAACATTGGTCTATTTTGTTACCCCTCCACACTATGTTCATGTGCTTTTCCAATAAGCGTCCCTCTATGGTAGGGAAGGGTATTCGAGAGTAGTTTTTTGTGATATTTTACGAATAATCATACCATATTTAATTGTGATGTTTGTTGGCCATTTATCAGTTTATTACGTAACAGTTGAAATACATAGAGTGAAAGACCCTATATACTGGCGTTGGTGAAATCTGCCGTCCACCATTTCCCCGTTTGTACCCACCGTCCAATTAATCCCCCCTCTCACTTAGCTCTCAAGGGTGTAAACAAGATTAACCCTAATAGGACTGGGATTTTTTAAGGCTGAAAAAACTGGGGTTTCCGAATTCCCGATAACATTTGCTAACCTTTGTTTTAACCCGAAACCAAGCGAGATTTTTTCCCGAAATTAGAAAAACGGGGAAATAGAGATTTTTAGGACATAAACATTTGAATAAAGAATTTTAACCATGATATTAAATTATTTAAGTTTACCCTGTCAGATTAATCGAATTCGATTCATGGATTAAAAAATTTGACATTCCCCTACTGCTTGTTTACACCATCAGATTTTTCTCGTGCGATATTTTAAATAAATATCGTTGATAGGAAAAAAGGTTGTTTTGATTAAAGAATGAGAAGATTTTGCAGTTGCTACAAAAAACTGTCACCTTTATCTTAAAATAAAAATGTAGGGAGAATACGAAGAAAAAGTAACGAAAAAGAAAGCTATGGACCATCACAAAAAGATTCCTAATCTTCCGTGTGCGTTTTTCACCTCCCGATTTCAAACACAATATCCCGGGTTTACGTCAATCAGCATTTGAACTGCCCATTCTTTTAGTTTACTCCTAATTATATCCAAATTATAGCAGAACATTTACGTATATATATATGGTAAAATTCAGTAGATAATCGCCGGACTTATCCGATTTCATATAGCTTTTTGGATTCGGCTTGTAAATGGGCTTATCGACGGTTGGAAAGAGGCGTTAGTGTAAGGAGTAGGCTTATACGCAGGTGGTTTTGGAGATCGGATTTTACGATACTTATTTATATTTATATTATACTTACAATTTTTCCGTTTATATATACCCCAATTTTCGAAAGTTAAAACCAAAAATGTTCCTGAGTTAAAAACCCAAATCGGGGAAGTGGAAAGTGTTGCTGTGAATCCGAGGAAAGTCTAGAACAAACAGAAAACGAAACAGGTAGAGTTTATGAAGAAGAATATTTTCTCAGAAATGCATTTTCCAACGATCTACAGTCTGGGAAATATTCACCATATGTTCATTTCAAAATGACGCAAATGGCTGATACATCATCAGATTAATCTGATGGAATTGAACACACCCGACTTTTTATAAATCGAATCAGACAATCTGACGCGATTAGAGATTTAAGCTGCGTTTACACGGTCAAATTAATCGAATTCGATTTGTCGTATTCGACAATCTGATCTGATGCAAACATTCAATTCCATCAGATTAGTCTGATGAGATATCAGCCAATCACGTCATTTTGAAATGAACATCTATTGTGATTCAAAATAGTCCATAAAGAGAATATTTCAAGACCGTAGATTGCTTAAAATTGCATTACTAAGAAAAAAAAACTTAGTAAAAGTTCCTCTTCATAGCTCCACCTTTTTGTCTTCCGTTTCTTAGGCTCTTTCCTACAGTCACACTTTCCCTGATTTGGGTTTTTAACTGACCGGTTGACAAGTATAATATAAATAAGTATTCATCCACTTCTCGTAAAGCTCACCCCTTACACTAACGCTTCTTTCCACCCGTTCATAAGCCTACACGTGGATAAGCCCACCCTTAGATACGCTTATTTGTGACACATTAAAAACAGTGATGACGATGACTCCAAAAGTAATAATTCTGACTTCGGTTTCGGATATGTGAAGAACGAAGAAGTAAACGAAGAGGTGATCGATGTGGAAAGCAAATAAGAGTGTACTTAAACATTATATTTTATACCGTATGTTGTGTTTAGACTTATAGACAATGATAACAATGTAAGCATAGATGTAAGGAAGGAGAGAGAGTGAAAGCAAAAACTCGAAGACGTTATTGGCGGGGATAAAAAACGTCAAGAGGCGATAAAAACAAACAAAAAGAAATATAAGAACTTATTCTGTTTGAAGCGTTATCTGTGCCATAATATTAACTTTCGTTAATTAAGGGGTACTTTTCCAGAATCTTTATATAGAGATTCTGGATCATGATGAGTTAAACTCATTAAAGTTAAATAGAATGTAAATGACACTGCATTATTTTAAAACGCGCAAAGAAATATGTGCAGAACACATTTTGTTATTGGCATTATTAGTTAAATAAAAGACAGAATCTTTACATGCTAAAATACAGAACAACATACAAAGTTAATGGAAAAGATGGTTACTGCAAGTTTCGTTTTCAACAACTCAAGAATGTCCGATTTCTCAATGTAAATTGTTTAAACAGAGATATATTTTCCAATGAAGCCAATGAAGTTCTGACATATAACACGTACCGTGATCTGTTAGACAGCTCACCACATCACGTACTCGTAATACATTTGGATAAACATTTCATAATAAATGGATCATTTGTTTAACAAATAATCGATTGATTATGAATGTTTCTTTGGGACAAAACTAATGCGCATATTTCACTTTCCGTTTAAACATTTCATTTTCAAGTTTTGGTTTAGGGAGAAATTACGCGAACCAAGGAAAGTTAATAATGGAATATCTCCTATTAAATGAAGTTAATTTTAGCGCACATAACGCTCCATATTTCTGCAGGTGGCTTTTAAAGATTATTTATGTCGTAAATCAAGTTGCCTGGAAAGTGGTTGTTGGTTTTTACAATAGCTATTTATACTGTGTAGGTTATATACTTCTATAACTATTTTGATGAATCTAAAAATTCAAAATCTTTTGTGGTTCTATCACAAGATGTGGCACCGATTTGTTCAATCCGTATCCTATCAACCTAGCTTAAAGGTACATAATCACCTTTTTTGGTCAAATTTTCAATTTCTATGTCAAATGGATAAGTGACACACACTGAAC